>CAMXCT020000097.1:97500-214909 GCA_947184155.2 Cladocopium goreaui
AATGCTGTAATTTATATACAGTGTTTTTTTGCTTTGCTTTCAAAAGCACTGGTATTTGCAGTGTTTTGTGCATCTCTGGTTGAGAACGTATTGGTATTTACAGCATTTTCTGCGTTTTTGCATGGCTCCCGCAAAAGACTAAAAAATGTGTCAAAACGGCGCTTTTTCCCGATTTTAGGTACCCTCCAAACGGGGGGGGAAAGTGCTCTTGGAGATGCTTATTATGAACGACCCGGATTCCGTCCAAAAAGCTCCCCCCCACCCTCCTGAAGGATTTTTGGGCTGACGCCCCTCGTCGGCTCCGCCGGACCACTCGGCCCTTCATTTCATCGCAGTGTGGGCGTGAAAGTTACTGAATGAGGACCTGCTTCAGAAATATATTCCTTAGGTTTTTTGGAACATATTTGTTGGAATAGACGATTTTTGGGGAGCAAGTGAGTTCCCGAAAGCTCCTGCGAAGGGTTTTTCCTAAAGAACTGCTGCCGATTTCAACTTGTTACTTCGTGTAAAGGCACCTCTGTGCAAAGACTTCTCTGTGTAAAAGCTTTTGTGTGTAAAAGTTTCCGTGTGTAAAAGATTCTCTGTGTAAAGACTTCTTTGTGTAAAAGCTTCTCTGTGTGAAAGCACGTCTGTGTAAAGATTTCTCTGTGTGTAAAAGCTTCCGTGTGTAAAAACTCTCTGTGTAAAGGCTTCTCTGTGTAAAAGTTTCTGTGTGTAAACGCGTCTGTGTGTTAAAGCTCTCTGTGTAAAGACTTCTTTGTGTAACAGCTTTTGTGTGTAAAAGCTCCAAGACGTTTGTGTGAAAAAGCTCCTCAGAGGAAAGACTTCTCTGTGTAAAACCTTCTGTGTGTAAAAAGCTACTCTGTGTAAATGTGTAAAAGCCCCAAAGCTTGCTGTGTGTAAACGCTTTGGTGTGTAAACGCTCCTCTGTGTAAAGGCTTCTCTGTGTAAAAGCTTCTGTGTGCAAACGCGTCTGTGTGTAAAAAGCCCTCTGTGCAAAGACTTCTTCGTGTAAAAACTTCTGTGAGTAAAAGCTCCTAGACGTTTGTCTGCAAAAGCACCTTAGAGTAAAGACTTCTCTGTGTAAAACCTTCTGTATGTAAAAAGCTCCTTTGTGTAAAGACTTTTCTGTGTAAAAGCCCCTGTGTGTGTGGGTAAAAGCTCCTGTGCGTCTCCTCCCTCCAGTTTCAATCTGCAACGTTGTTTCTTGTGGAAGAGTGCAAAATAATGCTAAGAACAGGTGAAAGCATCGCAGGTTAAAAAATTGAACATAAACAGCGCACCAAGTGCTGTAATTTACAGCATTTTGCGCTGTCAGCTGGCAAGAACCCGCGTAAATACCACAGTTTTAGTCCCCGAAAGTGGCTAAAACACTGTTATTTGCAGGGTTTCGTTCACGTCACGATCTTCGATTTTTTGGGAAACGCGTAAATACCAGCGTTTTTTGCGTTCATCAAGGCAAAAAATCGGTTCAAAAAGTGCAAAAAATGCTGTAATTTACAGGGGTTTGGCGCCGCCACGGGCAAAAAACTGCGTAAATACCAGCGTTTCGGCGTCCAAAAGTGGCCAAAACACCGCTATTTACAGTGTTTCGTGCCTTCCACGTTTTCTTGAAATTGCAAAAACAGTGTAAATACCAGCATTTTTTGCGATCAACTTGCCAAAAATGCTGTAATTTACACTGTTTTTTTGCTTTGCTTTCAAAAACACTGGTATTTGCAGTGTTTTGTGCATCTCGGGTCTAAAAAGTATTGGTATTTACAGCATTTTCTGCGTTTTTGCATGGCTCCCGCAAAAGACGTTAAAACGCAAAAATGCTGTAATTTACAGCATTTTGTGACTTTCGAAAAGCGAAAAATCGTCCGAAAAATGTGTCAAAACGGCGCTTTTTTCCGATTTTAGGTACCCTCAAAACGGGGGGGGGGAATGCTCTTGGAGACGCTTATGAGCGACCCGGATCCCGGCCAAAAAGCTCTCCCCCACCCTCCTGAAGGATTTTTGGTGTTTTTCGGGGCCCGGCGTCGGAGGGTCGGCGGCTGGGGGCGCGCCTCACCTTAGAGCTCTAGTCGCTCTGGGACGCTCGTGACGCATTTGTCAGCGTACTCGTGTGGAGCCGGCGGAGCCGAATTTTTGGTGTTTTTCGGGGCCCGGCATCGGAGGGTCGGCGGCTTGGGGCGCGCCTCACCATAGAGCTCTAGTCGCTCTGGAAACGCTCGTAGGGCAAGCCACTCGCGTGGAGCCGGTGGAGCCGAATTGTAGAGCTTCGCACACCGGCGATGCCTGTAGGGGTCGGGGGAGGGAAAGAGAGAGGGGGATTTCATCTGAACTTGCGGACATGACATGCTGCGAGCTGCATCGTCGTCGTCGTCGTCGTCGTTGTTGTCGCTCTGGTCCTCGTTCTCGTTCTCGTTCTCGTTCTTGTTCGTGTTGTCGTTGTCGTTGTCGTTGTCCTTGTTGTCGTTGTCGTCATTGTCGTCGTTGTCGTCGTTGTCGTCGTCGTCGTCGGCGGCGGCGGCGTCGGCGTCGTCGTCGTCGTGGTTGTTGTTGTTGTTGTTGTTATTATTGTTGTTGTTGCTGTTGCTGCTTGGTCCTGTTGTCGTTGTCGTTGTTATCTTTGTATAGTACTTTTTGCAAACCCCCGAAAATCGTCAAATCGACGGTTTTTGCAAACCCCCAAAAAGCGTCAAATAGGCGCTGTTTTCGCGATTTTTCACGTTCTCGGAACCAAAAAACACCGTAAACACCGATGTTTTTGGCTCTGTGCCAGCGCAAAACCACGGTATTTACGAGGTTTTGAGCCTCTGCTAGCAAAAATCACGGTATTTACAGTGTTTTGTGGCCCAAAAAACGCCCAACAAGGACCTCCAAAACGCATCTTCGAATTTTACCATCTTTTTTCCCACCCCGAACCGCCAAAAACGTGAAAACCCCAGCACCCTGAAGGATTTTCGGAAAGGTCGGCGGCACCGGCGCGCCCCCGGGTAGCTAAAGCTATGTTTAGCAACCACCACCACACGGCGAGGCATCGCCGGATTTTAAGGGCTGACGCCCCTCGTCGGCTCCGCCGGATTTCTCGACCCTCCATTTCATCGCAGTGTGGGCTTGAAAGCTTTTGGATGGGGACCTGCTTCAGAAATATATTCCTTATGTTTTTTGAAAAAAGTTCATGGAATAGGAACTTTGTTGGAAATAGACGGCTTTTTTGGGGAGCAAGTGAGTTCCCGAAAGCTCCTGCCAAGGGTTTTTCCCGAAGAACTGCTGCCAATTTCAACTTGTTACTTCGTGTAAAGGCGCCTCTGTGCAAAGACTTCTCTGTGTAAAAGCTTTTGTGTGTAAAAGTTTCTGTGTGTAAAAACCACTTTGTGTAAAGACTTCTTTGTGTAAAAGCTTCTGTGTGTGAAAGCTTCTCTGTGTGAAACGTCTGTGTAAAGATTTCACTGTGTGTAAAAGCTTCCGTGTGTAAAAACTTTCTGTGTAAAGTGTAAAGGCTTCTCTGTGTAAAAGCTTCTGTGTGTAAACGCGTCTGTGTGTGAAAGCTATATATCTGTGTAAAGACTTCTTTGTGTAACAGCTTCTGTGTGTAAAGGCTCCTAGACGTTTGTGTGCAAAAGCTCCTTAGAGTAAAGACTTCTCTGTGTAAAACCTTCTGTGTGTAAAAAGCTCCTTTGTGTAAAGACTTCTCTGTGTAAAAGCCCCTGTGTGTGTAAATGCTTTTGTGTGTAAAAGCTCCTCTGTGTAAAGGCTTCTCTGTGTAAAAGCTTCTGTGTGCAAACGCGTCTGTGTGTAAAAACTCTCTCTGTCAGGCCCTTCTTCGTGTAAAAAGTTCTGTGTGAAAAAGCTCCTAGACGTTTGTGTGCAAAAGCTCCTTAGAGTAAAGACTTCTCTGTGTAAAACCTTCTGTGTGTAAAAAGCTCCCCTGTGTGTGTAAAAGCTTGCTGTGTGTAAATGCTTTTGTGTGTAAAAGCTCCTCTGTGTGAAGGCTTCTCTGTGTAAAAGCTTCTGTGTGCAAACGCGTCTGTGTGTAAAAACTCTCTCTGTCAGGCCTTCTTCGTGTAAAGTTCTGTGTGAAAAAGCTCCTAGACGTTTGTGTGCAAAAGCTCCTTAGAGTAAAGACTTCTCTGTGTAAAACCTTCTGTGTGTAAAAAGCTCCTTTGTGTAAAGACTTCTCTGTGTAAAAGCCCCTGTATGTGTAAAAGCTTCTGCGCGACTCCTCCATCCAGCTTTCTTTCGGGTCACGCTGTCGTCCAGTTTCAATCTGCAACGCTGTTTCTTGTGGAAGAATGCAAAGAACAGGTGAAAGCATCGCAGGTTCAAAAATTGAACATAAACAGCGCACAAAGTGCTGTAATTTACAGCATTTTGCGCTGTCAGATGGCAAGAACCCGCGTAAATACCACAGTTTTAGTCCCCGAAAGTGGCTAAAACACTGTTATTTACAGGGTTTCGTTCACGTCACGATCTTCGATTTTTTGAAAAATGCGTAAATACTAGCGTTTTTTACGTTCATCAACGCAAAAAATCGGTTCAAAAAGGGAAGAAAATGCTGTAATTTACAGGGGTTTGGCGCCGCCACAGGCAAAAAACTGCGTAAATACCAGCGTTTCAGCCTCCAAAAGTGGCTAAAACACCGCTATTTACAGTGTTTCGTGCCTTCCACGTTGTCTTGAAATTGCAGAAACAGTGTAAATACCAGCATTTTTTGCGATCAACTTGCCAAAAATGCTGTAATTTACAGTGTTTTTTTGCCGTGCTTTCAAAAACAATGGTATTTGCAGTGTTTTGTGCATCTCGGGTCCAAAAAGTATTGGTATTTACAGCATTTTCTGCGTTTTTGCATGGCTCCCGCAAAAGACGGAAAAACGCAAAAATGCTGTAATTGCTCTTGGAGACGCTTATGAGCGACCCGGATTCCGGCCAAAAAGCTTTCCCCCACCCTCCTGAAGGATTTTTGGTGTTTTTCGGGGCCCGGCGTCGGAGGGTCGGCGGCTTGGGGCGCGCCTCACCATAGAGCTCTAGTCGCTCTGGGACGCTCGTGACGCATTTGTCAGCGTACTCGTGGGGAGCCGGCGGAGCCGAATTTAAGCACTTACGCGCGACAGCCGGCCAGGGCCCGAACTATGTAGGCCCATTTTGTGGCTATGGCGTATGTTGGCCTATCTTGCGGGCAATGTGGGTCATCTTGTGGCTATGTTGGCCTATGTTGGCCTCATGTTGACCCATGTTGAGCCAAAAGATCCGAAAAATGGGAACAGCAAAAAAAACACTGTAAAACGCAGGATATTTTGATGGTCGGCGGCCTATCTTGGGGCTATGTGGGCCCATCTTGGGGCTATGTTGGCCTATCTTGAGGGCAATGTTGACCCAGCTTGGGGCTATGTTGGCTCATATTGGGGCTATCTTGGCCCATCTTGGGGCTATATTGGCCCATCTTGGGGGCTATGTTGGCCCATCTTGGAGCTATGTTGGCCCATCTTGAGGCTTATGTTGGCTCACTCACTCACTCACTCACTCACTCACTCACTCACTCACTCACTCACTCACACACTCACTCACTCACTCACTCACTCACTCACTCACTCACTCACTCACTCACTCCTTCACTCACTCACTTCCTTCACTCACTTCACTCACTTCACTCACTTCACTCACTTCACTCACTTCACTCACTCACTTCACTCACTTCACTCACTCCACTCACTCCACTCACTCCACTCACTCCACTCACTCCACCCACTCCACTCACTCCACTCACTCACTCACTCACTCACTCACTCACTCACTCACTCACTCACTCACACACGCACACACTCTCACTCACACACTCACTCACTCACTCACTCACTCACACTCACTCACACACACACACGCACTCACTCTCACTCACTCACTCACTCACTCACACACACACACGCACTCACTCTCACTCACTCACTCACTCACTCACTCACACACACGCACTCACTCTCACTCACTCACTCACTCACTCGCTCACTCGCTCCCTCGCTCCCTCGCTCCCTCGCTCCCTCGCTCCCTCGCTCCCTCGCTCACCCACTCACTCACTTCACTTCACTTCACTTCACTTCACTTCACTTCACTTCACGTCACTCACTTCACTCACTCTCACATCCCTCACTCACACACACCACACTCACATCACTCACTCACACTCTCACTCACTCACTGTACATGAACATACATACATACACACAAACTCACCCACCATCACCGCTCCATCACTCTTATACTTCCTCTTCCCTTCTTGCTCTTCTATGGTCAGTCCAAGTCTAAAGAAGTTGGTAACATGTGGGGTTATCCGGTCCTTTAATGTTTTTGATCCGAGGCCCAAGGCTCAGTTCCCTTGGCCCAGCATCGCAGGATGAGCAGGGCCCCACCTTGGCCTCTGATAAGATGCGAAAGCTCAAGACCGGTTTCGGGGGCGGCAGGGGGCGGGAAATCACCGGGTTTTTTTGTGTCGAAAGTGAAGGGATACCCGAAGATCATCTAAGACCATCCTGATACCCATGAGTTCCCCCGGTAATGATGAAACTGAAACTGGGGCCGGGTCAGAAGATCATTCGGCTGTGGATTTCTGGATTTCTGATGATTTCTGTGTAATCCACAACTTAAAGAGATACCCCGCAAGTCTTGACATTCCATGGCTTGGTATGACTCCCTCCGTCTCAAGCATCAGATGTTTGGAACATGGCTGTCAAAATGTGAGTGATCCGCAAGGGTGTGATTCAGGTTTGCCTTTCCATTCCAGGCATTTCCAAGCGGGAAAGCAGGTCTTTTAACCGGCAGAGACTTGTCAAATCAGGTTGAAGCCATACCCACTTCGGTCGATTTATATATATTTATATGCTGGTTTCAATCCCGGAGCTCATGTGGAGATTCTTGAAGTTGGAACTCAAATGGCGTTGCCATTTTGCTGCTGAAGAATTGCAGGAAAGACCCATTTGAGCAAATGATCATTCAGGAAACGCAGTTCGGGAGCCCAGCATGGCCGACCAAGTGACCAAGTCCAATATAGTCCAATAGCCACAGATGATGAGGAGGTTTAGCATAGCACACCCTAGAGTGGTCTAGTGGAATGTAGTATGCTATATCAATTCCATTGTAGTATATAGTTGGGAAAGCACAGAACGGGGCAGGATAGATTACAATAGATTAGATAGAGAAGATAGATAACCTAGCAAAGAATCGATACGACTAGATAAGAACAAATAAAGATAGATAAGAACAGGTAAGAATAGACAACAATAGATTAGAATGAGAAGAACAGACAAGAACAGATAAGAATGAGAAGAACAGACAAGAACAGACAAGAACAGATAAGAATAGATAAGAACAGATAAGAACAGATGAGAATAGATAAGAACAGATACTAACAGATCAGAATAGATAACATAGATGAGATAGACAAGATGAATCAGATAAGATCAGACAGGATAATGTATGGGAAAGCAGCATTAGGTAGATAGGTAGATAACTAGATAGATAGGTATACGTACAGACATGTACAGACATAGGTAGTGAGGGGAACGAACCCATGACCACAGGAACCTCGGATGGAAGATTGGTGGGTTGGTAGCGGAGACGGCCAAATGGGCTGCCATGGTGATAATCCCCAGCTACCAGGATTAGAGTTGCGAAGCACATTTTCCGACACGGCTGCGCAATCATTTGGCATCATTGAACATCATTGATTCATCAATGTCGGCATGCTGGCTGATTTTTGTGACTTTCACCTCACATGAAGAACATGGATGCACAGATTCAATTCATCCACAATCCACTTCCGCACCCTCTTGCACTGATTCCTGCCATTTGGGTCCTTCACCGCATTGGGTACGCATTGGTCCCCAACATTCGCGGCCAAGGCCAATGTTCACCAGGAAGAACATGTGGAATTTGCACCTCAGCTGGAGAAATTGGAGCCATGGTTTTTCGCCATCGGTTGCTGCTGTTGGGGCCAGGCTGGATAGCGATGAAATCCAAAAAAGTCTGAAGCCAGGTGCTTTCCCAGTGGCCGAGTGGCACGAGACTCAGATGCGAAACGACATGGGTTGAAAAGTTTCAGGTTGTTTAGAAGTCAAGTTGCATGGTACAGGATGGCAGGATGGTATTTCTCCCTTGCATCAATACTCCCTAGGCTTTCATCCCAGAAAATCGCAACTGACTAGCCAATCATGATGTTCAGTCTCTTCAGTGCCCGACTCTTGTGATTTAATGTGATTAGCTAACCAAGCGCAAGTGGTTCAAGTTTGTTTGTCACAGCCAACTATGGCTACTTCTCCCATTCTTCTCAGTAATATCCGCATGGTCAGAACATCTTAGAACTTGGTGTCTGCATTGTTTCAACGCTACTCGATGGTACTCATAACTTGTATCCCCACTGTATCATTATTGGTGACCGGTGACCTCAATTTCTGCTCGGGAGTGCAGCTCTATAAGTGGCTAGAAATGGCTACAATGTTACCATATATACTTGTAGGCTTGTTATGGGGGACAGTTCCATAGATTCCCCAACTTACCCCATGGCGCAGTTAACAGTTCGCTATGGAAGCCATGGCCCAGTTAGTTCGTTGATTTACCTGAAAATTACCTATGAAAAGTGGGTGATGTTCATTCGTTTTTCTGTATGTTTACCAGAAAAACGGGGATGAAACTCCGAAAGGTGCCCGACCCCTGCATCAAGCGCTTCGTCAACGGCCTGTTCTTCAAGTCGCAGGGAAGCCCGGGCAGAATGGCAACCCAAAGATGAATGAATCTGAATGAAACTTGAAAATAGACAGATAATGACTTGAGATATAGAAGATATATATATATATATAGAGCAGAGAGAGATAATATGGAAAGTAAATCCTAACATAAATAGTGGTGAATCACGTGTTCTGTTTCTTTGGGGCTTAAACCATCAGTGTTGTCTAGTCTTGGGTCAATGTTACTGGACCAGAAGCCAAACGTTCCGCTAGACCGGCTGGGGCCAATCCGGATGTCATGATGCTTTCCTCCATCCAGGTATGATTCTTATTTGTCTAAATGGATCCATTTTTAACCAAATGATAGGAGATGAGTTTTCGGCATTTTTCGGCCGGGAGTCTGTTTTCCGGCCCAACTCAGCAGCAAAGTCGTCCTTGAGGATTACCATGATCGCCATCGCCGCCAACACTTTATATTTGGGCACCTGGCCTCAGAAGCCTAAACTGCTCGGGTTTTTGCTGTGGAGAACCGTGGCGGTTCTGGCGAAATGTGGCGAAGCTGAGGCTTGGTGGCGGACAACAACGTGGGGCTGCCCAGATGGCACATTTGTTGTGCAGACCTGAGGCTTCTCCATGCTTACATTCCATATATTATGTATATAATTTGTATATATATATATACATAATATATCATTATATGTATATATATATATATACATGATATATAAGTATAATTATACATCACAGATAATCTGGTTGATGTCTCCAAAGACATAATTAAAAGCGGTTATCAGTTGGCCAGTTCTTGTTCCTGGTTCCCATGTTTCGATCAAAATCCTCATGCAGCACTTGCCGCACCCACGTTGTGGCACAGGTGAAGAACAGCTATCGACGCTTCCTAGGGGATACAGTCCCGAAGCCTTCAGTACCTTGATGAATCAGCTGCGCAGGAGGATTTGGAGATGGTGTTGGCACAAGATAGGAGGACACACACATGTCACATATATATATATATATATATATACATATATAAATATACATATATATATATGTGTATATATATGTATATATATATAATGTTATACTTGTACATTATATACAATAAATATATATATATGTACATAATATATATATATATTATTGTCATACATTCCCAGAAATGGTTAAGGGATCTTTAAGGTTTTTTTTCCCCAGGACAGCCCTAAGACTAATGATGGCAAAGCACTATTTTGCCAATCAATTGATATCTATCGGATTTGATGACCGTGCGCTTTTTGAATGATTGTCCAGAAAGATACTGAGTATTTCAAAACAGGGGAATGTGTTCAAAAATAATGGATATAGAAACAATGGAGATGGGGATGAAAGCAGAATCAAGACAGGGAACACAACCCGCAATGATATGGGCTGAGGTACCCACAAATCATGGGATGTGACCGACAAAAGATAAAACATATCGAAAGATGTTAAGTTAAGTCAACCGCGGATCAATAAACCCTGCTTGATGATCAGGGGCACTACCTGCAAAAGCGAGAATCTGCTACTAACACAGTACCCCCGACAATTCGACAATTATATAGCTTATTTCATCTGGGTTTGACATGAATTATGTAGAAACATATATAGAGACATCACTAAAGGCACGTCACTCACAAAAAGGAATATACTTTAAATATCCCTACATATCACTATATCACAATATATCACATATATAATTTACATTAATCAGTAAGTGGTTGGTGGTTTCAAACATGTTTTATTTTCCATCATATATGGGATGTCATCCTTCCCATTGACGAACTCATATTTTTCAAGATGGGTAAGTCAACCACCAAGCCACCGCTCAGGTCATTCCAGACATTTCCTTCACAGGCAGTGCCGGATCGCCACGGAAACCACTGGTGGCTGGATGTTTATTTTGGGTTATACAGTACTACCTATTGTTTATCCAAAACAATAGAAAAAGCCAGAACAGGGATACCTATTATATACTATGAACCATAACATTTGTCAGTACCACTGGGACCCACGGGGTCGGTTTCATCGCTGCACCGATGGGAGATTTTTTTCCCGCCGCCAGCTTGGTTCTCTGTGGAGATTCTGATCAAAATGGCCGCTGATCGATTGCTACTGGGCAAACATGGCGGAGCCACTTGTGGTGCCAGCTACGCATTGGGCATCATGGAGCCACTGTTGAGCATTGCATGTTAGTTGTTGGCCAAAGACAACTAGTATTGATGGCCTCAGTATTTAGGATTTACTGACCGTCATGGCGACAGTTTGAGAGGTCAAAGAAATCGGAGATACTGACAACATTCATTTGAGTCAGTACTATTTGAGCATGATTCTGGGGCGAAGGCGCTTAGGTTTCACGGCATTCCACAGGCACATTCATTTTGTTTTTTTGATTTTGGGGTGTACTCAAAACTGACACTCTTTGACTATCTTTGACTACCTGTTGTAGTAACGCAAAGCCTTGGGGTAGCCCCATCTCCATGGAGCGCCCAGGGATTTCTTCGTTGGGGATGAAAAGCCCGGGGGCTCGATTTACGATTTCAGACGACCTGCGTTTCGATGGATTGATATGGCAGTGGAAACTGAAGCCTGAAGCTGTTTGTATTGTGGTGATAAAGCACTTTGGCACACACCCCAGCAATCCCCAGCACAAAGCGAATTTGGGTGGAGGTCTGCTCCGGTAAATTCATGATGTATCTCAGCTTGAAATTGCCGATGATTTCGGCCAGCGAAGGTATTGGAATATGTTCGACATGGCTTTGGTGGCTGAAGCCATCGTCGGCCTGTTCTTTGAAGGTGGGAATGCCGGGGCGAATGGTTTCCAGTGGGTTCCACTAGTCCAGCATAGTGGACTCATAGTGGATTTCGATTTCATCATGCCACCCGCCACCCTGTGATTTTCGTTGATCTGATGCCAGCGGAGGTTCAAAGCTCTCCTTCCTGCGGATTTTTCGCGTCTTTCGTTTGGCCTGGCTGCTGAGTATGGGCGGGTCAAACTTGTTCTTCGCAGTTGGATATGGAGGGCTATTTTTTGGGTGATGTTATTTTCCGTTTAGTTTTTTGGTTTGGATTTCTATTTCCCTGCTTCTCTGTTTTGCTGCTTCTCTGCTTTGCTGCTTCTCTGCGTTTCTGCTTCGTTGCTTCTCTGCTTTTCTGCTTTTTCCTGCTTGCTGCCTCTTAGGCCTAAGCAAACCCTAAGAAACATCATATGTATATAAATATATATATATATAGAGAGAGATAGATAAACTCTAAACCAACCATAAATAACCCCCAAACCAACCCTGAATAAACCTCAAACAACCCTAAATAGATCCTAAACTAACCCTAAATAGATCTTAAACCACGCCTAAATAAATCCTAAACCAACCCTTAAATAGATCCTAAACCAACCCTAAATAGATCTTAAACCAAGCCTAAATAAATCCTAAACCAACCCTAAATAGATCCAAAACCAACCCTAAATAGATCCTAAACTAAGCCTAAGTAGGTCTTAAACCAAGCCTAAATAAAACCTTACCCAACCTCTAAAAAGAGACCTAAAACCAACCCTCAAAGAAAACAAAGCCACCCCTAAATAAACCGAACCAATCCTAAATGTATCCTAGTTGCAAAAAGTCCATGCAACATGAACAGTTCGATGTTGCAAATACCATGGAAAATGAGAGGTTCGAACTCCAAAATGCTAAAAATACCATTGAAATGGCAGCTTCCAGCTCCAAAATGCTGCAAATAGAAAGAAACACGGACAGAACAAACGGACAGAACAGGAAATCCATAAAAGCAAACAATTCTGGACCCGGTATATATTAACATATATTAACCATTATTAACCTATTGTTTAGCCATTTTGACCCACATTGATCCATACTACCCAGGTCCGAGTCGTCAAAGTGGTACGATCGGTCAAAGCGTTGGCGAGACTGTCCGCAGCCAAGTTGCGGGGTTTGATTTGCAAGGAAAAGGTGGGTGGATGGTGGGTGAATGCTTGGTTGATTGATGTTGGTTTAATTCATGATTCCATATTTATTTATAGATTATGGTCAATGATTTTGTTCATGGTTTTGTGGAAATTTATAGACTAATTGTTATGATTTTGATGGGTTGTATCGCCCCCATCAAAGGGTAACGAATTTATGACAGACCCTGGTTTGGTAGGTTTATGGTCTACGGTAGTTGTTCCATGTTTGTACCTCAAAATCCAGAATTTGCCATGTTCAACAAGGCTTTAAAAGATAGCGTTCAGTTGCCTAAAACAAGTGGCTGAATTCTATAGTTTATGGTGGATATAACATGATACAACTCAACTATAGTTAATGGATGTTAATTGGGTTTATAAACCAACAAACATAACTGGGATGGCCCATCCTGTGTTTCACGAAAAATATTTTCCGAGATGCCATGGGATTCAAAAACGGCAATGCCGGCAATGACTGTTGGAAGTTGGGCTCCGTGACGCTAAGTGGACTGAGGAAATCCCAATAATCCCAGTGGCCAAATGGAATATGTTTATATAATTTTAGCATACTAGATGCATATTAGCAGCTAGCATATATTTGCTGGAAACCTGTGTATGAATGGATCGACTCCAGACAAGCAATGCTTGTGAGGCGGACGATGATTTTTGCCATCCTCTCTTCATTTGTTCCTGGGAAGCAACCAATGACGGTGTCAGGCAGATAAGCCGACAAGGCAGCCTAAGTTGATGCCTAGGGCGTTGATTGCAGGTGAGGGTTCATGATTCTAGCAGCTCCTGCTACAGTAATACTTACTCTAATACTATCATCATTTCCATGAGATCAACCATTTACCAACCATTTAAAATACCAACCATTTACCAACCAGCTACCAACCAGTTACTAACCATTTACCAATCATTTACCATTTACCATTTACCATTTACCAATGGTGGAGATGACCATTTACCAACCATTGGTGTAAGAGGTAACGTGTCGAAACTTTTCGAGGTAGATCTGCTTTGGGCCTTTCTGGTGGAGCACCCAGTGTTTCAGGGCGGTCCTGCCGTTTTCTGTTGGCAGTTGATGCTGCTTTTCGACAGTGGTGGAAGTATGAACTATTTCTATGGTTTTATAGTTTTATATTTATAATATATTTATATTATAATATGATATATATGGTGCGTATATATATATATATACACATGTATATGATCAATAATATATGTATATCATATCGAGTATAATATATATATATAATTATATATATATAATGTGATTAATATGTGTATATGCAGATATATGATATATGTGTGTATCTCGATGCAACATCATCTTCTGGTTCCTTGTGCAATCTCCCAGTTCCCATGGTCTGGAGTGAATAAGTGAATAATAGCCTTCCAATGCCTGAGTGTCAGACTTGAACAGCCAAGGTGATCGTACTTATCATCTTTGTTTTCGCCATCGTCTTTGACAATGCCGTGGTGGGACCAAACGAAAACCTTGGAGCCTTTTCTGTGGAGCCTGTGAAAATCTGAACGGCCAGAGATGGGATCAAACTGGTATTAATCTTGATGGTTGAGATGGAGTGTGAAGAGAAAAACATGTAACAGATGGTTGATGTTCCCGAACATCTAGTGAGCTAAAATCTATATCCACAAAATCCTGTCTTGATTACCGACATGCAGGGAACAGAGCTATGGGTCAAGGCTATTGGACCCTATGACTTGCTGGTATGGGATGGCATCCAATAGCAAAACTTGGATTTTGCCATCAGCAAACTGGGATTCAAGTATCAAATTGGGAGTGCACCATCAAACACTGCAATCTAACCATCCAAAATTGGGAGTTGAACATGTTTGAGCCAGCAAAAAATTGGAGTCATCCATGCAAATGCAGGTTTCACCGTCAAAATCGCGATTAAACTATCATAAAAGGAGATGTCATTATCAAAATGTGGGAGGAGTTAGCCACTCTGACCACTCTGGTAAACTAAACTAACAGTTTGCCATGGTTTACGGTAAATCATCGATCGGCGAAACTGGAGGGACACCATCCGTTGAAGGCAGACTACTTCGATGTCCTAGACCGGAACAACCCAGTTCAGGTGGGAAAACGGGGTGGACCACCCCCTCTTGAGGGATGAAAACACGACTGACAAACCTTTTCCCATGTCAACCGGTGAAAGATGGGATTCCGTTTTTTTTCAATGTGAAATTGACCAGCAAAATTTTGGGACTTCAAATGATTGACTGTTTGAAGCACTAAATGGAAAGATAGAAGCCACCCTTGATCATGTTGGATCCACTGGATGTTGCCGAGTCGGTGATGACTTGAAAATGAGGGTAGATCTTGGTGAAGGCATGTCGCCTTGGTGGTAGGCCATGCGGCATGGTTTTTCTCAACATTGGGGGTCTCATTGCGAAATCAAAGGTAATGTATGGTCATGTACATAACTGATGATAAGTGCCAGTTATTATGCAATATTCACCAACCACAATCAGCCATAATCATTATCATATGATATGTTGATCATTGCAAAATCACAGGGAATGTACAATAACTGCCAGCTATTTTGATGTTCACCAGGTTTTTTTTTCCCTAGCCATATTAGTGCAGAAATTGCCAGTTGCAAGACGCCAAAGACATGGAGTTTTTGCGCGGGAACTCAGGATCCAGATGGATCGCCTCTGGTAATGGCTGACATAGCTATTGAAAATGGCAATTTATAAATGATGTTCCCATTAAAAGCATGGTGATTTTCCCATGTACCCTCTGGTAAACATAGAAAAAGCTATTGAAGCCATGGCCCAGTCGAAATAGTGGATTTACCCATTAATAGCATGGTGATTTTCCATAGTTACGTAACAGTTTACCAGAGGGTAGGTGATTCGGAATTTTGGGAAACCGTTTTTTTTTGGAAATCGGCACCCCAATTTTGGGATATGTTGGGAAACACTAAAAAAATGTCCACATATTGTATTCTGAGTAATCTTCCAGACTTCTTACGGAAGACATTCTTCGCCAGGATGGTCTGGGGGACAGCCATCATCCACATGATATGACCTCAAACCACCGACATTTTTTATCCCAGCCATGTTGGCTGGTGGTTTTAAAAGGTTTCCACTATATGACTGTCCATGAGATATCTTGGACTATCATGACCCCAAATAGACTACAAGTGACTTATGATTTTCAGATGAGTCGTTTCACCATGCACCAGAGTGGCTCGAGGTTCGGAAATCTCATAGAAACCATGATTTCTCTATGGTCTGCCGTGAGCGGTGGAAACGACTGGATGAACTACGGCGAGCTCTTGAGGCTGGTACACCTCCAGTGGCGCGGATGGTTTCACAATATTTCATGATGTTCGCATTATTCATAAATAGTTATAAAATGTTATAAACTTATATATATATACATGGTAAACTTGTTCTTGCCAAAATGGAACGTTTGGAGTGATGTGACGCAGTGATCAGCGGCCAGGAAAGTGCCAACGGGTGACCTTTATTTCGCGATCTTTAACTTCTATGTCGCGTCTGCACCCTGGGACGATTCTGTCAAGGGACGTTTCCACTGGTTGAAACTCATCCCATCCTCCCATTTGAGATATGAAAATATCTCTGGTTGGTGGTGACTGGAACCATGGAATTTGATGACTTTCCATATATTGGGAATGTCATCATCACTGACGAAGTCGTATTTTTCAAGACGGTTAAAACCACCAACCAGATCTGAAATGATATGAGATAGTATTAGATACCTCCAATTTTCAAGCTTAGTCACTTAGTCTTCTATTGGATCTTATTTAATTATATTGCTACAAATTTCTGTAAAACCATCAAACCAATCAATCAAACCATCCTCAAGTCATTAGGTGGAGGTCATGCCAAGAGCTTAGGTTCTGCGTCGTTGGCATGTTCAATGTGGTCACTGGTGTCCCCTGGCCTAAATTCATGGGGCTCCTGGCTGTATGGAGGTTTCCATACGTGGGGTCCCAAAAATGGATGGTGTAGAATGGACAATCCTACTAGAATGGATGATTTAGGGGTACCCGAATTTTAGGAAATCTCCATATAGAGGTCACCTATAAGATAGTAATCATATAACGTTGTTGGAATGATAAAGCAGTGGGGACAGAGGTCACCTATTTCCAGACAAACCCAACTGGTATTGACAAATCCATACAAATCCCACAGCAAAGTTATTTAAAGAATGCATAGGGACTTTTTAGAGGAAGATACCATTGATTTCCCCACGGAAAATCCTTGGCGTTCCGCTGGAAAAGGAACGCTCCGCTGGTCACGTCTCGGAGTCCGTATGGCTTGGCTGCAGGTCTTCGTTGATTCCGCCGTTTGTGTCCGAACTGGCGACGAAGTGGTGCAAGGCGCGGTTTTTTTTTTTATGTTTTGCATGTTTGGCCTGGAGGAGTCAACATTGGGCTGTGCCGCAAAGAGGAATGGCTCGTGGTTTTGAAGATCTTCCAAATTCTTCAATCATGTCTAATAATGTCTTTCTTTATGTCTAAATAAATCTAAATAATGTTTAGTGATGTCTAATAATGTCTAATGATCTTTGATATTCTTTGATTCGAAGTCTGTTGTTCACAACGGTGACCCAACGGGTATGACGGGGATGGCACCAAGATAGGAACATCACAAGAACGACGAAGAGTGTCCAAAGAAATATGGCTAGGGAAGTACAGTAGTTTGAATCTGAAATATGATGAAATATGATGAAATATGATGAAATATGATGAAATATGATGAAATATGATGAATATATGCAGTTTATTCCAAAAACTGTGAGTTTTTGCCGATGATCTGATGTGTGTTTTGCAAATCGGGGCGTCGGTTGCCAGGGTCGATCAACTTGAGGCATTTACAGAGCTTTTTTACTTCGCTGAAATAATTTTTGGGCGTTTGCACCCACTACTGTATTCTTCACATCATAGTGGTACAACCGCGGTTGTTTGAGCTCTTTGGGAAATCACCATGGATATTCACGGCCTGGTTGGATGTCGCTGATTCCTGGCCGCGTTTGGCGAAGGTTATTTGGATGATCTTCGTCAAACCACTGAAGAAATCAAAGGATTTTTCAAGGAGGCTGATATGGACGGCTCAGGCCTGAATCAGTCGTGCTGTGCTAGCCCCCCAGGATTCTAGTGGAAAATTCTGTGGATCCAAAATTAATTCTAGCTACCAAGATCCAAGAGGTCTTTGGGTGTTCACCTCTGGCCCGTTTGGTTATCTTTTCAGCGCCGCACCGAAAAGCGACGGCTTCCACTGAGCCAGGAACATTGAATTGGGATGAATTTCAACACCACATGCAAAACCCAGCCGTGAAGGCGCGATGGGTGCTTTCGAAACGAAGCTGCAACTAGTGCCCAAGGTGTTCAACGCTACTCCAGTGGGGTTGGTACAGGTTACCGCATGTTACAGCAACTGATATGGAAAGACTAGTTGAGATTGCAATGCTTTGCTTAGCACTTCCTGGATGACTCCCTTCTAATCCCCAACCAGGAGTGGCTGGGGGTAGGGATCCTTTGGGCACGGAAAATGGCGCCAAAGAGTTGTACTGGTACCACATATATATATATACATATATATATATATATATGGTACTCCCCCCTGAAACCTACCTTTTTGACATATTCATAAGATGGTTGGGTCAAAAGGAGGTTACCTTACATACATGCTAAGGACATGTTATATATATATATATGTAATTATACATATATATATATATTCCAATAGTGCAATAAGTATGCTATTGAGACTGATTGAACTTAACTTCAATGATAGCATTCTGGGAAGAATGCATTCAGAATGCATTCTCTGCATTCTGGGAAGAATGCATTCAGAATGCATTCTCTGCTAAAACCAAGAACCAAAACCAAGAACCAAGAACCAAGATTCCCCCAGGACTCCTGAGCAAATCTTGGTTCGAACCAAAACCAAGAACCAAGAACCAAGATTCCCCCAGGACTCCTGAGCAAATCTTGGTTCTTGGTTCTTGGTTTTGGTTCGAACCAAGATTTGCTCAGGAGTCCTGGGGGAATCTTGGTTCTTGGTTCTTGGTTTTGGTTCTTGGTTCTTCGTTTAAAATCTAAGATTCCCAAAAGACTAGATAAAGAATGCATTCTGAACGCATTCCTGCAACCAAGAACCAAGATTCCCCAAAGACTCCTGAGCAAATCTTGGTTCTTGGTTCTTGGTTTTAAATCTAAGATTCCCCAAAGACTCCTGAGCAAATCTTGGTTCTTGGCTCTTGGTTTTAAATCTACGATTCCCCAAAGACTCCTGAGCAAATCTTGGTTCTTGGCTCTTGGTTTTAAATCTACGATTCCCCAAAGACTCCTGAGCAAATCTTAGATCTTAGATCTTAGATTAGGGAAAGAATGCATTCTGAATGCATTCCTTTGGAAATGCATCCATCTTGGGTTTCCCTTAAGCAGATGGGATTGATTCAACTACCACGAAAAAGTTTCAACTTTGGGTCTTTTCCCCAAGCCTGAAAAATAAATGAACACATTGTGTCAAAGCAATGTTGCATTTTCTTGAAGGAATGCCCCACCATGTTTAAGGAATGCATCACTCTTGTCAATGGAAAATTGCAAAAAAGTAATGCTACACTACAACTCTTTTGGAACTATTATTGTTTCCAGTGAATACTGCATAGACTAAGAGAGCTTTCTTATTGAAGTTATGCTGTGCCGTTTCAAGTCACTTTTCTTCAGAAGGGGCACTGTCAATCTCACAAAGGTAGCATTTGTGATGTTTTTGTTTAAGCAAAGACGGCTCACATTTGTTCATTTCAAGTATACATAATTACTGTCAAAACATAAGGGCATACTGACTCTAGAAAGCACAATGTAGCAGTACTTGTGCCACATGTGCAGCATGTTCTTTTAAATATCCAACTTGATTTCAACAAATATAGTGTCACTTAGAAAAAAACATGTATGTTCTTCAAAGTAATGGCTACATTTCTGAAGATATTCTTATTTGATTTGAAGAAATACTGCATTTGATTGGAAGATGCATTGTATGTTGCAGGGACTGTTTGGGCAACGTGTTTCTTCCTTCCAGAAGTATTGTACTTAGTACGTTATGAAGTACGCTATGAAGTACGTTATGAAAGTTATGAAATGGTTATGTGAATTAAGCATGCATATTTACATGTTGGAAAAAAACACTGATTGAGATATATTCACCCCGCTTCGCGTGGGGTGGCCGCCCACACCGCAGGTTTATTTCGGTCCGTGAGAGGGGCTAAGGGTGGTGTGGAATATGAGGAGCAGAGCAGCACAGGAGAATTGACATACATAACTGCTGGGTTCGTGAATTTTCACTTTTCCCCCGTGAAGCTTCCCAAGCTAAAGTGAAAATTCTCCCCCCCCGTGGGGGCTCCCCAAGCTAGGGAATTTTCACTTTTCCCCCCCGTGGGGGCTTCCCAAGCTAGGGAATTTTCACTTTTCCCCGCCGTGACAGCTTCCCAAGCTATGGAATTTTCACTTTTCCCTCCCTTGGAGGCTCTCCAAGCTGCGGAATTTCAAATAGCTAGACAACGACGCCTAGATAGTCCCCCAAATCCCGTGTTCTTTGAATGTGTTTCCATGTTTTTGCAATGGTTTCCTTCAAAGCACGGTACTTTACACTTTTGTCGCCATAAAACCGGTCGAAAACATCATGTTCGACAATGCTTCCAATTCCCTTATCTCCCCAACCGTTGAAAATACCGCTATTTACAGTGTTTTCTTCAATTTTTCCATGTTCCAATGCCGGTAGCCAACTCCAACATATATATAAGAAATCCTTCCAAAACATTGTTTTTGACAGTGTTTTTCCAATGTTTCCAGTCAAACAGACGGTAATTTACACGTTTTTTGCCATAAAGGCAGTAAATCCTTCCAAAACATTGCTTTTGACAGTGTTTTTGTAATGTTTCCAGTCAAGCATACGGTAATTTACACGTTTTTTGCTATAACGTCAGTCCAAAACACTTGTTTTTGCAGTGTTTTCAATGCTCTGGCATCCAAAAACCCTGCAAAATCTTGCTATGTACAATGTTTTTTTCATTTTTGGCCGTTTTTCCATTGCCGGAAAGCTACCAAAATGACCCAAAATTCCATTTCAATACCCTCTTGCGCTCAGACACCCAAAAATCCTCGAAAAATGTCGAAAACACCACCGAATTCTGGTCTCGGCGAAACCGTTTTTGGCCCCCCCCCTGCTAAAGCTGATATAGCGACTGCTATATTAACAAATGTGATTGAGCATTTAGTGTAGCTGTTTCCCCCCAATAAGCACGCCTTCACCGCCAAAGCGGTGTGGGCGGATTTTCAAGAGAAGTGGCTTTCTGCAAAAAAATGCTACCTATTGAAAAGGAGTACTTTTTTTGCTTAAGGAATGCTACACCCTTTGAATGAAAGTGTCTGTTTGTAAAGCCTGCTTTTGTCACTTAGAATTGGTTCTTCAAGAGAAGGATGCATGTTTGATCGTCTCTTGTAGTCATTTACAGTGTTTTCACTGCCTTTTTCAAGTTTGGGAATAGACCCAAAGTTGAATGATCTTTTTCATGTGGGTTGAATCACTACTTAAGGGAAACTTTGCAGAGAGGTTGAGGTACTTTGAGGTACGTAAATTATACTTAAGACATAGTTTGGAAGGGGTACGAACTAAGAGGTCCTAGGACCTCCTAAGACGCACACATCATCCAAAGTATTGAGCCACTGCAGCAGTACAACAAGAGTGAAGCTACATAGTAAGGAAAAAAAGGCCTAAGAAATATCTACCATCTTGATCATCAAATAATATGCCTGCTAGATCTGAAAGCATACAAAATCCAAAATTTCATGTGTCACAAAAAGGAAAAAAAAATGTAAAAACCAATGGAAAACTTAAAAATTACATTTGGCCACAGTGCCGTGCGCATTCTGTCAATGTTTGAACTTAAACCCTTTGTTGGGAACACAATACGGTAGTCGAAAACGCTGCAGATACCATCAAAATATGTCATTGTATCTACACATGAAGCATCATGACTCATCATGACCAAGCATCCAAAGTCTTCAAATAAATGAAAAAAATGCTGGCTGCTTTTGAAGGCAAAAACCAACAAGAATCACTGTAAGACACAATAAAAAACTGAAACCGGTAGGTTTCGGGGGGGTTAGCATATATACATATATATATATATGTATATATATGTATGTATACACTCATACCTCCAATTCAAATAGTTTAATGGCCCCATGCACCCCTACTTGAAGATATTGTAAGATATTGCAGTTTTGGTATGTGTCGACGGCGCCTCGGAGGCATATTTCTCTGGCCTCGACATTGATCCAGAAGAGGCCTGGAAGATTCTGCATCATGGCGTAGGTGTCGTGGAATAGTGAAAAATAGTGGTTTGAACCACTAAAAATAGTGGTTAATGGTGGTTAATAGTGGTTGTAATAGCCGCCATGCCCTGACTCCACTTGTTGGACACAAACGCATCCTGATCATCCTGAGGCGGAAATCATCTTCACCATTTTAGATGGAAACAAGAGCCAGGAGAAATCGCTTCACCGGGATCCCGAGAAATGCCAGGTGATTTGGAGCAACCGAAGTGTCCGAGCGAAACCGAAGAAATCCCACCATGGAAAAACATGGGTTTTCCAAAAACCCTCCATTCATAGAGGGGATTTCCAAAAATGCCATCACCTCAGATCGATGGATTCACAGGAGATCAAGATTGATGACTTCGTCAACGGAACGATGAAGTTGAAGGCGCGTTTCGTTGTTGTTTGAGGTCCATGATCTTCCATTACCCTCTGGTAAACATACAAAAAACTATGGAAAATCACCATTTTTAATGGGTAAATCCACTATAAATGGCCATTTTCAATAGCTAATGAGTAAATCCACTATTTCGACTGGGCCATTTTCAATAGCTATCTATGTATGTTTACCAGAGGCTGTTTACACCATCCTTCTTAGAGGGTACCTCTATAGAACCCCCCAAATATGTCCTAAAGATGGGGTATACCATCACGGTGTACCTCAGGCCATTTTGAGAGGAAACATGATGATTGATCTGACTGTTTGCTGCCTCCCCAAATCCAAGCATTTCTTGTGTTTGGGATTCCTCGATGAAAAAGCTAGATGAAGAGGCATCTGTACTTATTTATACGTATTGTGTATATATATATGTATATGTATATCTGTGTATGTATATATATATATGTATATATATATACATATATATATATATGTATATAATATTATATATATGTATATATATGTATATGTATATCTGTGTATGTATATATATATATGATGGGTTCTACGCTTACACGTGTAGGCGTTTCTCAAAATCGGACCCCAAAGCCATTCCCCAGAAAAAAATACCAATTCACTGGGGGTCCCAATGATTTTCACCGATGTCAAGAAACAATCGATGTTTTCAATATATCAAAATAACATAGATTGTTTCTTGATAGGCCTATTGAAAATCTATTTTTGATGTTATTGTATGTTAAATATAGGCCTATCATATGTTCAATACTTCGGAATTGATTATCTATTTTTGTATGGTATTGTTCATGTTTCATCATTTGTCCATATTTTCAATAGGCCCCCACTTCACCAAATCATCCGCCAAGCCTGGCCAGGGCTCAGCTTCCAAGCTGGACTTGATGGCGTTGATGTACGACCAAACAAGGCGGGAAGCCGACGAGGGAGATCGTCAAGGACCTAAGGAAGTGGCTTATGGAGGGGGTGGATCCCAATGTTCGTAAGTGGCTAGTTTATTCTTATAGGCCTATTCAATAAAAAATCTACCCAGTGATCATATCATATTTGGATCCTCTTTTTATATGTGGTAAAAAAATATGGCTTGTGGCAGTGGTTGGAAAAAAAATCCACTGCGATGCACATCGTCACCACGTCCAAGCGATCGGATCACCACGTGATCGGGAGGGGTGTCAGTATGGTACCGTAGAGTGTTAATTAGTGTGTATTAGTCAGGATATATTAGTATATATATATATTAGTATATATGAGTATGTATCCTGGCAGTCTATCAGTCTGTGAGTAGAATCAAAAGCTAGAAATGGATGTCGATGTTGGAAACTATTGGCTGCATCCCACCCTTGTGTTGTCGTGAGATTCAAGCGAAGTGTCGGCGGCACTTGCAGGGATACCACATCATAATTGGCGGATCTCACTGCACCTTCGTTTTTGGAGGGAAACCGCCCCAAGTCTATGATGAAAGCCCCTGCGTTTCGAATGCTTCTGGTGAGATTTGGGGTTAACAGCGATGATAAAACCCCAACAGCTCTATCTAAGATTATCTAGGTACCATGATTATAGATATACATAGATATACTATGATATACTATGACATACTATGATATACTATGATATACTATCTATCTTATAATAGTGTACTAATAGTCTATATTATTCTATATTATCGTGTTGATCGTTTTTCGCAGGCAGAGCATGAAGTTCGATGCGCTTTGTGAGTTCGTGGAGGAGGAGTTGTCAGAGATTAAGAAACGTGTGATGCAGGCCGGGGCTTGCCGCCGTTGTGTTGTTTGTACAATACTGAGATGATATGGGGATTCAACTTGTTTGAAGGTAAATTATCTACTGCCAACGCTTGGTGTTAATGGCTAATCATGTCCTTTTCCATCTGGTGTCGCTTGCAATCATCGTTGTCATTGTCATTGTCAAGGTTATCATCAGCGTCCAGCGTCCCCATTCTTCTCAATCTTCTCATCATCTCAAACTGCTGACTGTGCCCATTTAATCATTCCTTCTGATTAAGAAGTTCGATTCGACTTCTCTAGCGATTTTTGTTCACCATCCTGCAGATGGTTGGATGATCCCAACAGAATGTCCATTGTTGGGCAAAACCGAACCATACCAACTCATATTTTTTCCCCTTCCTAATTTTGGTGAGATGTCCAATGTTTGTGTGTGAACCATGTAATTAAAACCTGTGTTTTGGGGCAGGTCAATATATAATAATATATATATATAAATACAAATATCATCTTCACCATCCCGGTTTCACACTTTTTGGGCCTCTTTTTGCCGGATTTTCCCTGGGTTTTCCCCGGTGTTTCGCGCAGATTTCATGCCCATCGCACCTCGTGCAGGCGCCCAAGCAGGTCACCCCCGAGCGGCACGATGAGCGCAGCCGCAGCGACCCCACGGGAAGTAGCTCCATTTGCATCTCTCCGAGCACGTCGCTGTCGCCCTCCGTGCGCAGTGGACGGATGGCGCGCCTGGCGCAGGGAGTTTTTTGGGTGAAAAGTTGGGGAAAACGATGGGAAACCCAGAAAGGACTAACAGCTAATATCAATCAATGGACATAGAATTGGATAAGATTCAAATCGATATGAATCGATGAAATGTGGTTTTAAGATGTTTCAAACGCAATTACCAAGCAAGAGTGGGTTTAGGAAGTAAATATCCATGGTGTTTTGATGTGTTTTGAATAAAAAAGGAGACATTGGTTGCTGGTTTCACGTATCCAAAAAAACAGGTGCACACCATATAATCTATATACAGTATGTATATATATATATATATATAGAAACTAACCAAATATGGATACTATATAGATATAATATCTATATACACATATTCAATATGTTATTCAGTATGCACGAGCAACCGCCAAAGGTCCGGCACTAGAAAACATGCAAGAGACGGATAGGGCGGTTTCCAAAACTGTACAAACATGAGGTACATAAGCTTTGAGACCTTCCCAAATAGCGATATCCCCTTTAAAGGTTATGTGATACCTGTGCACATACATCAATTTCCTCACAGACGATACCCCCCAATTTTATCCAAATTTACCATACTCGCAGGTTTGTTTGGTGCAAAAGTAAATTGTGGAGAGCGAGGGGAGCCTCCCACATTTATTGATGTCCTTTTCTTGAACCCTGGAATTTCCGAGATTGCTCATGTGAACAAACACAGAATGGCTACATCAAGAACGGATGCGGATAAAGTGGGGGATTTAAACGCTATTTCAACAGGTCGGATCCACGTGTTGACTGTGCTAAAACGATGGGAAATCCCTGATGGATCCAGACGGGCGACCTGGCGACTGACCATAGTGTTGATCCAGAAATCTGTTTGGGTCATCGGCACTGAGAAGTATCTCAATCATAAGTGTACGGCAACACTTACAGATACTGTATTATTCTATACAACACGTGTTTATGACTATAGACTATCTATGTATCTGTGATATTCTTTGATACTGTACATGCTTGATATGCACGTGATAGATACTATGCACATGCTGTAAATGTCCAAAGTTTCATTCCATGTTTTCAGCTGGCCGAACGGCTGTTTCATCCTCCCTTGCCTCTAGGTGCGCATCGAAACGGTTAATCTGCCAAGAGCGTTGGTGCGATGCCCAGGGGGAAGCCACCCAGGCTTTGCAGCTCGCTGCATCCAGAAATGGATGGAAACTGCTGATTCTTCAATCCTAGAATTGGTTGCTGGGGAAGTTTAGAGGAAACAGGAAACACATCAGCATTGTATGATAGAAACATGGCGTGGTGCAAATGATTTGACCTCACGAGTTTTGTTGCAACGAACTCAACATGTGAGTTTCGATGATGCCGGGAAATCAAGTGGGTAATTTTGCATTGCCGGGCTCCACATTGCTGGAGGTTATATACGTAGTAAATTATAGTAAATTATGCAGGCACGAGAGAGACTCAGCGGCCCTTAAAACAAATAGTAAATTATAGGAAAAATGTATGGCTATAGTAATATAGATAATATGGTATGGCTTGGTTCAGGCACAGGATACTTGAAAGCACACTGCTTTTAAAACCTACTACTGATGGCCTTTTGGACCCATATGATCCCATAAACCGGGTTGTCCAAAAAGAGGCTATCCTAAATCCAATGGTATATTTCATCATAAAGATAGAATGGTGTTTTTGATATACAATAACATATTTGTGATAATACACCATGATCATGTCCATGTTATACCATCAAATGTATCAATTTGATTATAATCATGGAATCATTACCATTATACAGTTATACACCATTAATTTATCACCACTATTTGATAATCAAATTGTAGATACCATCATTTAACATAGCCATGGAAAATCACCATTTCTAATAGGTAAACCTCTATAAATGGGCCATTTCCCATGGCTATGTTAAATAGCCAGAGGGTAGATTAATCTACATGGCGACAGATTTTTCCGTCCATCCTGGCGAAACACCGAGGCGATCCCTCGTCGACGCTGAAGGTTGATGTAGGACGGTGGTGTTTTTTTTTTCGCGGAAGGGAACGAGTCGGTTGACAAGTGAAAACCTACAGGAAACCATTTTTTTTAGTAATATAGGATGATATAGGATGATAAAAGGGGGTTCCTGTAAATTGTCCAATGAATTCTTGGAATAATGAATTGAGTATGGGGATAAACTGGGGGAACAGCAACATTCATCAAAGTTCTTGATGTAATGATAGGGAAAGCCGATGCTTTTGGCGTTTTTTTAGATGTATGATGTAAATACACCATGTTTATCCAATATTCAGAAGCACCCCTTTTGCTGTAAATGATGGACCATCATACTTTGCCAGTTTAACTTTTGCCGAGTGTCGAAGATTTGCCATGCTTAGCAGCAGGGGATCAAAAAAAACACCCGCTGTCCGATCCACCAGTCATTGGATGACGTGATAGCTGCAGAAAACAAGTATATTTACCTTATATATATATATTTATACACGTGTATATGGCAATATAGAAATGTATTTAATACATTCTGACTACATATAATTACGATATATACATATAATGTATGTGTGAATATACTGATTCCTTGCCAAATTTAGCCCGCTGATTGCCCCATCATGACCTGATAGCATCAAGGAATCTTGGAGCTCCGTTTGGATTGATCAGTGACAATACATTCACAACATGAAGGATATTCGGCATGGGGCATGGTCATGATTGGATCATGCATTGCGCATATCTACAATTAACTCAATTAACAAGACGAAATCTGTTAGTCTGACTGGCACCTTTGAACCCAAGCTACGGCCAAAACCTTCAAAAGCAAGAAGGAGAACTCCCTTGAAGCAGTTGCTTCCAGGGAATTCCACCCCTCCGCAGGCGATGTCAACTTTTCGCCACCCGTATTTTTCGTCGACCGGTCCTTTTTGACGTTTTGATCCGTTGACGACTTGTGACGGGCGAACGAGAGTAGTGTCCACGGGGCTTGGTTGGTTTGGATGCAGTTTAACGAGGGGTGAAGGGATGGAACTACCCTATCTCCATTCAGAAAGCAGGTGATAGTCGTAGTACAGCATAGTCGAAAGTCAAAAATGTAGAGAAGGATATTAGCCAAAATTGGATTGTTTCATACGAACAATGGCAAACACTCTCACTTGCTGGGTTGTCAATCTTCACTCTTATTCTTTGGCCCTTAACATCAGGGATTGTATACCCAGCATCTAATAGAATGGATGTACACCAAGATGTACATACATATGTGTGTACATTATAGAGACAGTCATATACATATATCATATATTATCAGTAGCATATGTATATTATATATAATTATGCATATATATATATTATTATGCATATATATATATATATATTTATGTATGAATAATTATGAATATATACATATATTCATGGCAACTTTGTTTCTGCATATGTTGGGAAAACGACTCAGCAACTATCGCCACGGCCTCGTGGGCGTATTTCTGCGCGGCGAGCTCCGCGACTGGCCCTAGGCCGCTCCGGCGCTGATTCGGTCGCCAGCACTGCAGGGCCTTGTTGGGACGTTTTTGTGATCGGAAACATCGAGAAAAAAATAGCGAAAACATCTAGGGATGATATGGATGATCAATGATGATAATTCTCTTTCGTATGTTGATGATCAATGATGATCAATGGTCATAATTCTCTTTCGTATGTTGATGATCAATGATGATCAATGATCATAATTCTCTAAAATTCTACAGTGTGTTGTGAATCGTATATTGCCGTAATAGAGGTGGGTCTGTGCTGCGTATCGACACACATAATTACTCATGGACATATACTAGTCTTTACATGCACTGTATCCGTATATTTGTATGAATAGATACTTGGAGGACTCACAAAAAGACGACTTGTACAGATTGAATACGTCGTTTGTATGCTTGCTTTGAGTGCGGGCTCTAAAGTCCGTGCTCGCTATAAATTCTATGAATTTCCACTACAGAAGACCTATGGCCGTGAATTACCATTGATATCATTGGATGGCATACACCTCTTATTCCAGCTGCCATGAGTCTTTAACAGCAAGGCAGGCATCTCTTTGAGTCCAAACATGGATGAGAACTCATCAACATTCAGAAGGGTTCTAAAGTCAAAATGCCCACATAATCAGTTTAATGGAAAATTCACAGGAACATCATCCATATTTTGCTGGTGAATGGTGGTGAATCCATCGTTTCCAGTGAGGTTTTTCCCTCAAACCACCCGATTCTCTGGGGCTCCGCTGTGTGAACCATCCAATCTGACAGCACGGCACGCGTGCCGTCAGCCGTGGGCGACGTCCCAGATGGGACGGGACTCGTCTCACCTGTACAATCCTGTCATCACATGTCTTGGGGAGGCTCTGAAAGGACGGCTTTCCATCGCTATTTCCATGGAAAATATGGAAGACTTTGGGCGGTTCTGATGTCATTTTTCCAGCACCTTGACAGCGTATCAATCCATGGAGTCAAGAATTTGGGAGAATGATATTACGCTATGCACTTGTTGAAACCACCTGGCATCTCAATGCTGTTGCCATCTCAATACAATGGTGTATGCGGAAAAGAACCATCACCCACCCGAGATCTGGTATTTGAGACCCAACCAGGACCCTGAATTGGCGCTCCATTCATCACGTTTTAGTGTTTGTCAACCAGGATGTCTGGGCATATCCCCGGCCATTTGCAAAGCCGAGCAGTTTGCTCTAGGACCGAGTTTCTAGGGCTTGGATGGGACTGCCACAGGTTCAATGTGGATTCTTCAGTTTTCTTCTACGTTTGTGGGCTGGTGCTATCACCAGTAGGTTTATGCAGTCTCCAGTACGGTGTTGGAGATTGCGAAAAGATCAAAACATTCTCAATTCAGAAAGAGTAATAGGTTTGGGAATCCTGGGATGTATAACTGTATAATAGTGTTTGTTCTAATAGTGTTATACAGTTATACAGTAATGGGATGTAGAACACATTATAACACTAAACCCTAAGAGCTACAAAAAAGCTGAAAACAACAACTCTTCACCAAAAAATTGCACACTCGTCCAGTGATGTCCATCGCTCTGGGCATAAAGCCACAAGTGACAAAAACATGCCGAAACCTGGTTTTTAATGGCCTTAAACCTTGACCGGGAACGCGAATTCTGAAGCCTTTCAAGTCCCTTTGGGAATGTGATGTCGAAAACTGTTTCGCTGCAAACGTAGTGAAGCAAGATCGGGTTGGGCCATCGAGTCCTCGGACATTCATGGATGTCTTGCAATGGAGAAAAGCCAAAGATCCAAAATGAAAAAACATACGTTTACCCTCTGGTAAACCATTTATAGTGAGTTGTCCCATTAAAAATGGTGAGTTTTCCATAGCTATGATCATGATATACCATCAAATGTATCAATTTGATTATAATCATGGAATCATTACCATTATACAGTTATACACCATTAATTTATCACCATTAGTTGATAATCAAATTGTAGATACCATCATTTAACATAGTCATGGAAAATCACAATTTTTAATAGGTAAATCATCTATAAATGGGCCATCTATACCATGGCTATGTTAAATAACCAGAGGGTATATTTCACCACCTTGAAACCAGTGATTTGGTCAATGGGAAATACCACAGAGGTAGATTCGCCCAGCCTAGCCGTGGGTCAGCTGCCCGACTTACGCGCAGCAGCGCGTTGCGTCTCTGGATGTGTTTTTCTGCTGAAAATGTCGTGCCAACTGGAGCAACCTTCCGCTTCACCATTGACAATTGATTGGTAAGCACGGAAGCTTACTAAAATATAGCTGGAATTGAGGCCATACTTGTTGCAATCCAAGAACATGCTTGGAGAAGTACTCGTTGAAGTCGTCGGCCAGCGACTTGTTTTGGGAATTGAGCTGGACGATGTCGATGTGGATGTCGACCTCGATGATGATGATGACGATGATAGATTGGTGTGATTCCCTGAAACCAGAGGTATTCTCCATAATCATACATGACTTGACTTGCTGTATGTAATATTATCCATTTACAATCCATTTACCTATACTATGTGACTATGTGACTATGTGTCTATTCGAAGTGACTTCCCAAATCTGCTTCAAACAGGGCCTGCCATGGCAGCAGGATAACCTCAGGTTATGGACCAGATGTGTTGGCCTTGGCTCAGGGCCGGACCAGCGGCCTAGCTGAAGGGAGGTCAACAAAAGATGCACCCAGGCTGGAATATATCAATGTATACAGTATACATAATATATACACATGTTATAAATCGACATAATGATGAATCATTTTTTTGTTGATCGTGATCACTGGCACTGAACATCTCTAGAAGTACCGTTTCTTCTGTGCCCCCCATGGGAATTACCTGGAAACCCGACGAACCCCAAGACATCCATTGGCCAGCGGGGTGGAAATACCGAGAACATGCGAGTCACAAGGTGATATGGTTGTCTACAATTTTGGAATCCCCACATCCAATTCTTTATCATGTGTTTATGTGTATTTATAGTAAAACCCCAAAAGATAGAAAAGTAATAAATCTCCAATTTGGTATATTGGTGTTCTATCTCTTTAGGTGGCGCTATAATGTTAACGTGCCCAAATTTGGGTATCCCCCATCTTCAGATCTTCACCTAAAAGCCCCTTGAAATTGGCAACACCAACCAAGGCATTGTATGGTTGATCATACGCCAAAAACGAAACGCACCACGTGCCATGTGCGCTGGCTCCGATGCCAAAGGCTGGAGATGTGCGCCAAAGTCCCACGAAGCAACCAATATTGGTGGATGGTTCATGTCCATCCCCCAATATTGGAGTCATCATCATCCTAAGTTATCCCAACTGACGAATGGTGTAATGGATGAAAATCGCCGACCACAATATCTGAGTTTTGGCTCAAAGCTGTTAGCTTTGGGTACCTCCTGAAACTGGTTGAAAATCCCATGCCCCAAACGGCTCTGCGGAATGCGTTTGACCTCTGAATTTGAATTGGGGTCTCATATCGCCGGTATTTCATGTAAGGTGTGCCCTTAGATAGCTAAGTTGGTTTATAACTAGATTAAGTATGATTAAGTATGGTTTGTGGGTGTGTAAACCAACTTATAGCTGGTGGGCGCCAACTTGTACTTGTACAGTGTCTCTCTTCATTGTTCTCTTTAACAAGGCCTAACCGGATGCATCCGGCTGTGTTGTGCCTCGAGGATCATGATCTGCGATCACAGGGATGTCCCCTGATGAGGCTACCCGAAGGTATATATATATATACATAATTATATAGTAATATACGTATATGAGCATATATTATATGTATGTGTATACTGTGTATATCTACATGGATATGAATATGTATATGTGTATGTATATGTGTATGTATATGTATATGTATAATTATGTCTGTACATATATATATATACATTATAATATGTGTGTATAATATGTATATGTATAATATGTATGTGCATCGTATGTATATGTGTAATATGTATATGTATAATATGTATGATTATGTATGATTATATATGATGATGTATGATTATGTATGATTATGTATGATTATGTATGTGTATAATGGGATACATGTCATATAAAACTCTTGGACTAATGGTTTGGCTGATAGCATTGCAAACCAACGGCTCCGGGTCAAATCCACGAGCCTGGACAGATGACTCCAGTGCTGACAGTGCATCAGGCTGGGCGTCGCATGTCGCCAGGTGATTAGCCCATTCGACATCCATAGGGAAGATAACAATAGTAGTAACAATAAGAATGATAACATATAATAACAAGTATGATAATATCAGTAAGTATGAGTATGCATTTTTGCAATGATGATATAGAACAACTATGAACAACTACCATCTGGTTATTTAACATAGCCATGGAAAATCACCATTTTTCATAGGAGGTTTATTTTTTGGGGGGGATTTTTTGTTTCTGCGTGTTGGGATGTTTTTTGGGATTCTGTCTTGAGAAGGAGATGCCAGGAAGGAAGGAAGGAAGGAAGGGAGGAAGGAAGGGAGGAAGGGAGCATCCTCGTTCGAGTTTCCCTCAGAAAACCAGGTAGGTTAACCCCCCTGTAAGGACATCTGTTTCTAGAGAAAAAATACATTGGGGAACATGGAAGCTTGATGTAACAGCACCCGTTGATTCTAGAGAGCCTTTTTTTGACAAATTGGAACCTATCATACTCGTATAGTCGTACTTTTCTAGAGACCAAAAAATCGGAGTTTGCGAGCAAGTTTTTGCATGAAATTGAGGAGTAAGATTGAGCTTTTCTAGTGGACCCAGGTTTTCTAGAGCTGTTCAACACTGCAACACTGAGGAGTCAGATTTGTATTTTCTGGTGGGTCCTGGTTTTTTGAGGTGCCGAGCACAGTAGACAATAGTGCAACAGGCAAACTCCAGTCTACGTCTAGAATTTTCTAAATGTCGGAAGGAAGGGAGAGCAGGAAGGAAGGAAGGAAGGAAGGAAGGAAGGAAGGAAGGAAGGAAGGAAGGAAGGAAGGAAGGAAGGAAGGAATGAATGAATGAATGAATGAATGAGGAGGGGTAGGAAGGAAGGAACGAAGGAAGCAAAGGAAGGAACTTTGCCAGCCCAACTTCCAGCTCAAAACTCGGAACCTCCCTTGTCCATCCCTTCCGCTGTTGTTGATGATGAAAACCCGGACCATGATGACCGTTTGATTGTTGCCTCCCCAAGCCATGTGGGCGCGCCATGCTACGGGAAGTTTCTCACTGGTTTGCTATTTTGGCCAATGCTGACAGTGACGCAGCAACTGAGATTTTCGACAGGATGCCACTGTACACAGAGTACATCCGCTCCCGGTCGTTGGATGCTATCTTGTCCGTGTCCACACAATGCCTTCAAACGTACAGAGGTTTGAATGTCTCGATTGAGCAAGCGGCGAAAATGTCGCCTTGTCTTGGCCAGACAACGATTCTCCCTCTGGCCGTTGCGTGCGAGTATCTACACCACGGCTGTGGTTTTCCGGCCGTTTTTGCGTTTGATTTGTTCCAGGCCTGTTTAGCGTCGTGCCAGCACAAAGCATTGGAGATTGCGCTGTACGCAGCCAAGTCCACTAGTTTTACTTGCAAAGCTCGCTGGTGGGCGTGCCCTACTGGTGATCCCAATGCAGGAACATCACCGACGTTTTTTTTCATGAAAGCTTTCGCAACCATGGTCGTGTCGCAGCATTTTTTCACGGACCCTCATTGGATTGGAGTTGGCAACAACAATCGGATTCAAAACCGGCTGCGGGCATTGCAGGGGACTCTTTTGCTGCAGAGGCCTTGGACCCAAATTTTCCTACCAAAAAGACCGTGGGCACAGTGGACACAGGTAAGTATTTGGACTTGACCCGCCGGCTCGAGTCAGCAAATGGAGGCAAGTTTGAATGGGGCACAGGCGCAGAAGAGATGGAAAGACAGAAACGCAAAACGTGTCCTGCGACAGCTTCCGTAGACCAAACTGCTACCCCTTTGGCGTTTGATCCCACCAACATCAACATGTGCCTCTTTCAGCAGTTTAGTCTGTTCGAAGAATGGTGGTGTCAGGTGGAAGCTTTGCACAAGTGCGGGTTCAGCGCACAGGTGTTGATGACCCCTACTGAGCGGGCAATAGTTGACAGAACAGTAGGTTTGCAAGATCCTGCTCCCATTGCTGCTTTATTACAGAAGATTTGGGCATATGTTGCTTCCACCCATGGTCCCCAGTGTGGCATGCCAGCTCATCAACTAATGCCTTCCGCTCCTGCTCAAAACATGATCAGGTCACTCTACTACAACCTGGATGAGGAGGATCGCAAAGGTGGTTGGGGTTCAGCCACCAAGGCTGCAATCGGCAAGATGGAGTACCACATGCCAACGGCCGCGTGCCTGGCTACCCTCGCGTCCTGCGCTCTGGACCCAGCAAGTTTCTCTCCCACCATGGATGACAACGCTATCAAGTGCGCGGTCCAACATTTTGTTTTGCGCGTCTGCTACAGTTGCACAATTGTGGATGCCACCGTTCACCGTTTGCATGTCAAGCCGAAAGCCGGGCAAGCTACATTCTCTCCGCGTGCCGCCGTCCGACCCATGACGGCCCGTGTGCTTGAGATCTGTCTCAAGAATCCTATATTGGAATCGCACCTCAGCTCTCATTTTGGAACATTGAAAGGCGCATATAAATCCCAAGATAGGATCGCTGTCATGAAAGAGCTTGAACATTTGGGGCTTGGTGAAGTCAAAGAAGCTCGACGCAAACCAGGCTCAGAGCAGATCCATGGAGTTCCATCGCTTTCCGTTGTCCCCTGCTGTGTCTGCGGTCCTCCGTCAACTTGATGTTGTAGAGTGTCTTTGGCCAGTCGCGCAGCCATGTGTGTCCAGTGCGGCCCTCCCTCACATGAACGGTGCTGGCAAGCGTGGCAGACGAGCTGCGGCTGGTGCTGATGAAGATGTAGATGCACTTGCTGAGGAAGAAGAAGAAGAAGTCAGGGGGAGAGGGCCTGGCAATGGCCCGGGTCGTCCATCCAAAGCGGCTGGCAAAAACGCTCTGCAGCCCTCCCGGATGTTTCGGCAGAGCCTCGTGCCAAACCTGTAGCTTGCACGTTATCTGAGCAAGGCAAGACTTTCCAAGTCAAGGCGTATGCGCAAAAACGAAAGAGTGGATTTTGCTTTGACTTGAAGTGCGCATCCTGCCACTACAAAACCTGCGCTTGGAAGGGCTTTGCTCTTGCGCCCCCAGCATGTGAAACGTTGTCGTCATATGAGCTTATTGACAAGGCCCATGGACAGCCGAGGCCAAAAGCAAAAGCTGGCCGAAAGTCTCGCGGCTCCCGACCACCTTTGCAGTTGACAGAAACCATAGAATACCATGGTATCCCCGTGGCAATTTCCACTCTAGAACTGGTGAACCTGTGCATAGTTTAAACGATTTTTTTAATGCATTGGAATTTTAAAATTGATGTCAGGCTAGTCATTTTATTGATGGGGGGTTGGTCTGAGCATTTTATTGGCAAGGTAAATCTTGATGATTTTTAACATCTTAAAATTCCATTCTCATTTTATTGCAAAAAAAGTCTGTTTGGAGATGTTTGGAGCATTTTATTGCAGAATGGAACCAATGCTTTTCCAGGATCTTTTTATATCGATTTTATTGGGCATGTAATTTTAGATCAGCGAATTTTAAGGAATATTAAGGAATTTTAAAGGAATTATAAGGAATATTAAGGAATTTTGAAGGAATTATAAGGAATATTAAGGACTTTTAAAGGAATCATAAGGAAATTTAAGGAATTTAGAGAGTTTTAAGGGATTTTAAGGAATCTTAGAGGAATTTGAAGGAATTTGGATGATTTTTAAGGATTTTTAATGTTTTTAAATTTTAAAGGATATTTAAGGAATTTAAAGGAGTTTTTTGGAATTTTAAGGAATTTAAAGGATTTTAAGGAATTTTAAGGAATTGCCACGAAAGAATGCCACCGTATTTGTTGCTATAAAATGCTATTTAAAAAAAAGAAAAACACTTAATATTTGGGCACCTTCACTCTAAAATACCCCTATCTAAAAAGAATTTCCTGACCCCTTTTTAAAGAGGCGTTTCTGAGGGTCTTCGAAATTGGATGAAGTTGGATGCAAATTCGGGCATGAATTTGCTGGCAAGGCATTTTATCGCAGAACCAGTTTTCATTGTTTTTGTGCACTTTAAAGCCTGAGGCCCTATGCACAAAAGTTAGACCGCTCTAAAACTCCTGCACAGCTTCAGATGAATTGGAATTCCTAAACGCAAAAAAACTGGAATCTTTCTTAACAAGCGTGTAGACATACGACATGCGACATGCAGAACAGCTCAGGCAGTCCAAGAGACATGTTGCAGCGTAGCATCAAGAACGTCTGGCAAGAGACAAGAGACATGTTGCAGCGTAGCATCAAGAGCGTCTGGCAAGTGACAAGAGACATGTTGCAGCGTAGCATCAAGCGCGTCTGGCAAGTGACAAGAGACATGTTGCAGCGTAGCATCAAGAGCGTCTGGCAAGTGACAAGAGACATGTTGCAGCGTATCATGAAGAGACTGCAGTGTTGCAGCGTAGCATCAAGAGCGTCTGGCAAGTGACAAGAGACATGTTGCAGCGTATCATGAAGAGACTGCAGTGTTGCAGCGTAGCATCAAGAGCGTCTGGCATGTTACAGCGTACCCCTTGCCCCCCCCCACCCCCCCACCCCACCCGGTTCCCCAAAAAAATCACACCATCCTTCGTGCACAAATTCTAACTAACGGGCAAAACTTCTAACTAACGGGGAAAACTTCTAACTGACGGGCAAAACTTCTAACTGACGGGCAAAACTTCTAACTGACGGGCAATACTCCTAACTGACGGGCAAAACTTCGAACTAACGGGCAAAACTTCTAACTAACGGGCAAAGCGACACCAAGAAAAATTGCAGCGACGTGAACAAGCCTGACAGGCACAGCAAAAAGTGTCATATTCCCCAGGGCAGGTAGGGGCGTCGTGAGCCAAAACAAAATCGTTCAAAGCCAAAGAAAACCGGTGAAAAGCAAAGAAAACACCCAAAAAACGTTTAAAACTCTGGAAAATGAATGGAAACCAAGGAATACACCGGTTGGCGCCATGGAACAAGCAAACACGCACCGCCACGCAAATCAAAAAAAAACAAAACTCAGAAAAAAAATAGTAATTCTCCAACCTTTTTCATAGGTAAACCATATATAAATGTGCCATTTTCCATGGCTATGTTAAATAGCCAGAGGGTAATAACTATTACGTGTTCTATCTGATGATGCATCATTCCCTAGGACAAAATGTCGAATCGAGCTGTTCTTCTCGAGCCTTCGTGGCAGGTTCCCTGATTGCACGGCTGCGCAGGGACTACAGACTTCGAGGCGTGGCGTGTTTTTTAAAGGCGGGACAAAGTATGGGAAAATGATGGGAAAATGATGGGAAAATGTAATTTCTAAGGACTAGAGTCAAAGTTCAATTCCCCAAAGATCAAATATAATCAAATTATTTGGCAAATTTGAGTATCAACCATTTCTTGGGGTGCCCAATTTGTTTCCTTTGACCCATACAAGTGTGAATTTGGAGTGTGATCATACTTGACTGGGACAAGAGCCCCCAAAGTGGAAAAGTCGTCAGGAACCACAGAACAGGGTTTTACATAGTTTTACAGTTGTACCATAGTGCCACCACTCAAGACTCTTAAACAAAGAACAGTAACCTGAAACCTGCAAACATCTGATGATATCTGATGTTTTGTTTCAGATATTTATCACCGGTATCACGGGTTCCATCCCTAACTCGGCAAGTTGTCCCAGCCATGGAGGTAGCAGCCTAAGTGTGGCCGGCCTTGCCACCTTATGGCTACTCAGAGGAAGATCTGGGACACTTCCCCCAATTTCAGCTTGGTACAGCTGGCAATCCTTTCAACGGGTGCCACAAAAGTCTGTCTTGGAGACTAATTTTTTGCCAGGTATTGTGAGTCAGGAGTGTACCTATTAGGTCCAGACATTGGCAGGTTTCATGGAAATCCGATCAAATCCGTCCATTTTTTTATTTTCAGATTGGGGACACAAAGTGATGATCATCGTACCGTGGCTTCGGGCATTGGATCATCGGCCACAGTAGGAATTGTCTGAGCTAAGCAGCTACTCTGTCAAGGTAACATGATGTACTATCTGGTTATGACTAACATAGCCATGGAAAGATCCACCATTTTTTATAGGTAAACCATGTATAAATGGGCCATGGCTTCCATGGTTATGTTCAATAACCAGAGGGTAAAAACAGTTTTTCGTAAGCCATCCCATTCTAGTACAGTACTGATACCAGTACTTAACAAACACCGGTGCCCCGGTGCTGAATCCAATGGTTTATCATCATTATTTCCATGTCAGCTGCCATTTTGGGATACGCACCATTGTTTGGACAAACCTCCACAAGGTCGTGCCCTCCAGTTATGCAAGTTGGTCTTGTCACCCCGTTGGCGGTATCTACCGTAAACATCCAAAAACCATAGAATTCACCTGATTATAAGCCCACTAAACTATCATAAACCAGCTATTAACTATAAATCCGCTATTTTTTCTTGGCCATTTCCCCAATTTTTTAGCACCTTCCATTTTCAGCACCTGCATGTTGTGCCCCAATCTGAGGCTCCACCAAGCTCTCCAAGAGGGCAGGGCCCAGGGTCGGCACGGCTTATCGGGTCGCGACCTGCAAGCTCTGGCCCTGCGTGCGGGGCCCCGTGGCTTTTTCGGTGGTATGGTTACCATGTTGCCATTCCCAGTCATGGGTGATTTACGGCATTGTTTTACCATGGTTTTTACCCACATTACTATAAATTGCTATTAGTAAGTACTATACTATACTATAGGTGATATTAATAGTACTTACTGAAGTATACTATACTATAGTACTATACTATGGTTACTTATGATATGTATTACCATAACTTTTCCCACATATTGCTATTACCATACTGTAAATTGATATGTGAAAAACTATGGAATTTCACAAGTGTTTGCCCATGGGGGATATGTGGGGATGGCATTTTTGTTCGATCATATCTGGTTTGTCGACCCCGGATGAAAATAAACCATGGGTAACCATTAATTAGGGGGGGTACTCCTCCAATAGTCATAATTTACATAATCTAATCTATACCTAAATATGTATTAATCCAGGGTTGACATTAGTTGAGATGTTGGATGATTCTGCATGTCTCAGTTCTGGAATCCCATGTTCGACATTCTAAGTAGATGACACAACTTGAGTGCGTGCCAAAATGACAGTTTTCACCCGCTTATGGACTGAAGAGTTTTAGTATTCAACTTACTCAAACATCAAATTCTGGGGTATTGAATTTCGGCCCATCATCATGAATGGTAAGAAAAAATGAAGAACATTGAGGTTCCCATTTGCAGTGATTTCATTTTTTAAGATCACCAACCAATCCAAATGCCTTCCCATCCGAACAGAAAACGGGAGTGTGTTTTCTGCTATAATATACCCTCTGGAGTTTCTCTGGTACTTTTAGCTATGGAAGACCAGCATCTGTAGCATTTAATAGCATTAAATACCTATACAAATCATCTATGAGGTTTTTTCCATGTTTTTTTCCGTAGCAAACGTGTTGAAAAATGACAGGTTCCCACAGGTACCGAACGTTGAATCAAGTTGAATCCTTTGAGGTGTTGCTCAGCAGCTTCAGGACTTGATATGAAGAAACTCTGCAAATTCTTCCCTCAGAATCCAAGGACTTAAAGATACTTAAAGAAATTTCCTTAAAGATACCTGGAAAGCATTCAAGAAAGCATCTTAAAGCAATTTCAAGAGATTCAGGAACTCGCAGTGGATCAAAGTGGATCTTCATTCTGTCAATTCTGTGATCAGTGCAGTCAGTGCAGTTTCGTTTCGCCGACAAAAACTCTGCAGGATTTACACCTCAAGAGCTGGAAAGATGATGGAGACATCTCCGAAGAAGAGTGCGCTCTGGGCCTGATCCAAGAAGTTGTCCCAAAATTGGTTCTGGCAATGGTGGTGCCCCATAGTTAGCTAAGTTGGTTTATAACTCCCATAACTATGGTTTATGGCAGATATAACTATAGTATTCATGGGGTTTATAAACCAACGTTCACATCACTGGGGGGCACCATCCTGTGGCAATGGTGAAGAGGAAAATGATCGACCAATGAAATCTTTTTCGGTTTGGGCAAAAAGGGCCTCGAAATTTGGGTCCCAAAAAGAAAAAGGGTCCGGGTGCAAGATGGTCAATGTTTTTTCCCCTTCGAGTTGAAGCCTGTGACTCGCAGGACACTGCAAATTTGACATGGCCCAGACTCATCACAACTATGTCAAATTGAGTCTCCAACAATGGAATAGTTTACTACTTGTATTCAAAACTACCAGTCAATCTGTGGTGTATGTGGGCTTGACGTCTGATTAATTTCCATGCTAGCAGCAAAGGACGTCCATTTATGGATTGGGGTCAGGGTCGTTTTTACAGGAAATCCTGGTCTTGACGTGTCTTGACCAGTGTCTTGACCATCTGACTGAGTTTCCTCTAAAGTGTCCCTAAAACGTCCTGAAACCAATCCAGAGATCATCCCCTCATTCTTCCAGCTGGAGGTATGTGCATGCCATGCTGCTGCTCAAGGCAAGAGCGGGTTAGAGCGCTTACATCTTTAGGATCTAACCATCAGCAAATGTTTTCAGGGTATAGGTTCAAACTATGGATTCAAAAAAGTGAGGATCCAACCATGAAACCTTTTGAAATCTTTTGAACCCTTATGAACAATTGGGATGTTACAAACAAAAATTGTGAATTGTGGCTCAAAGGCTATCCAGATGTTGGGCATTGGGCCATGAAGATCACAACTACCGAGCCCAAGTAAAACCACTGCATGGCATTGTTCTTTGCAATGGCTGCCGAAAATTGCCAATGCTGGTGATTGGATCCCCATTCCCACGGTAGTTTCTGATGTACTTCACAGACTCTTAGGATCTCTCAGGGTTTCTGAATGGTATAGGAAGCATCAAATTATTTTTTGGGTGGCTTGGAAATACCACCCATTGAATTAGTAAGTAGATATAAGATGATATAAGTACAATGTTACAGATTTGATTTACCTTTTTATTCACAAGATTATATATTGGGAATACGATGGGGATTACTTGCTAGTTCACCCCAGCCGGTTGATAACCCCAGGTCTAACTGGACTAATCCTAGTTATCCTAATGATCACTGGGGTTATAAGCCGCTTACTGGGGGTGAACCCCCAAGTAACCAAGGACTCAACTGCGATACTTGGCGTGCCTATCCCCCAGGCTCAAGATCGAGCAGCATCACAGATCTATGCACCATTGAAAGCTTCCTTGGCCAAGTGCTCCACAGCCAGGGGGGCAATTTGGTCCCCCAAACTGGCAAGTCTACTAAAAACAGCCATCAAATGATGATGATTGACCAGTAGATTTAGGCCATTTTAAGCCAAACAAATCTCTCGGAGATGGCCACAGAGCAATCCAAGCATCCTCCACTCTTGGAGGCCTTGGGAGATGCAGACATTCACTCAGCACCGCATAGCACCGCCCAACAGCGAAGCACTAGGTACCCTAACATGCTCTTGAATTTGCAGAATCTCTTCGATCGTCCGGAGTCCAAAAACCTGCAGCCATGCGGCATTGATCCCAGTGGTCGAAGGTCGCAGTGAAGCACAGTGACCGGAGGATCCAAGAAGATTCCTTGCCTCACCATCAGCATGATCACCATCACTACCATGTTCAATTTCCTTACCCATTTTGGGGGTACGAGTATTGTTCATCCATGATGAGGTCATGGAAGGGCTATGAATATGTGTATATACATATATATATATATGTGTATCATATATATATAAGCTAGAGTAGGGCAATCCCATCTTAATACAACCCACCCAGCCTATCATACAATCAAATTCTAAGGGGATAATAAATACAGATGGGATTGTCCAACTCATAGAATTTATAACAAACAATAATATAAACCATAACAAACAAAGAAAACAAATAAAAACAAAACAACCTAAACAATACAATAGACTATAAAACAAACCTTACCATAAACTGAAACAACAAACAACATAACATAAAAACGAATAAGCACAACCTTACCCATCTTTCCAAAACATAAATCTAATAATTATTATTATTAGGATTATGTGTTTAGTCTTCATCATATTCACTTTCACTGTCGCTTACACTGAAAAATATGTCATTCAATTCATCAGCAATATCCAGTCCGAAACCTTCACCATAAAGAATATTATTATTGTAATGTTCATTCCGGTCTATGTAATTCAGTATTTCCATAAAGCTATTAAATAAGGTGTTTAGTTCTTTGAAGGGGTCATCTTCATCTTTATGTTTTTCCAAAATCCTATCCATCCAGTTATAAATCTTTTCATAATCATCAATACCATCATACAATTTCTCCAGACAATTATGTGCGAAGCCATCCCATCTATTCTCTTCCTTAAAATTACCAGAACAAAACAAATTCTGTTCCATACAATTATAAGGTGGAAACTCATTCAGTTTTTTGTAATAGTATGCCTTTACAGTGAATAAATCCAATGGGCAACGGTGGTCTTTCATATACTTCTCTTGTGTGTATTGCTTTTCAATTGCTTCTATCATTCCCTGACATTTAGAACATCTAATATTGCTTGATATGTTTTCAATGATTTCAAGTGGTATTGATTTTGAACACATTGTCAGTTTAGCCTTTTCTTTTAAACAGTCTTTACAAAATTCAATCTTACAACATTTACACATATAATTGCTCAATACTTGCTCTTTTGCTTCCTCCAGTTCTTCAAAACTTTCAATCTTATAAATATCACTTTCACTGGTTGCGTCGCTCATCTTTCTAATATATAAGGTAATATATTTTTAAACCTCTTTTGACACTTTAGACAAATAACAGAATTCTATAAGCATAACCTTACCCATCTTACCAACTCATAAAACTAATAATTCATATTATTAGATTTATGTAATTTAATTAAATAAATTATTTATATGTTCCCTTATCCCTTCCATATCACAATACACTTTATCACCACCTATCAAGTCATCAACATATTCAACAAGAAACTTTTTAACTAAGTCCTTTACAATATATTCTCTATTTCTATATGTATAAGTATTTTCAGGACTGTAAAAGAAAGGACTAAAACACATATCTTGTTTTGAAAGAAACACCCATACAATAAGTTTAATGGTGTCCATTCCCCCAAAGGATTTACAATATGACTTCAATACCTGTAAGTCCATTTTATTAAAAACATATTTGTCTTTCACCTTTTGTTTATCAAATATTCTATCAATTTCTTTTCTGAACTGTTTGCCACTTCTGTCATTATAGGTCTGATGTGTAGATAGGAATGGCTTTTTACAGATTACAAAAAACCTTAATTGATTTGATGCCTTCTTAACATCATTATTTTCACCAGTAAATCCCTTGAAAAATTGTTCTTCATTTTTCTTCATCCTTTCACACCTCCAGCAATCATTGACATAATCACCTATCATATCACACACATTAGCAGGTAAAGCATTACACAATGCCAACTTTTTATTACACCTCCTCATTTTACACTTATAACATTCACCATAATTAAACAGGCTCATTTTTCTCTACTTATATAAGGTAATATCTCTTTAAGTAGTTTAGGACATTTTAAACTTTTAACAACTCGTGCCTTAGCAATGGTCTTGGATAATCTGTTAATTTGTAATACTTTTGACCCAATTTTTCACTAATCTCTTCTACAACATACTCACCTTTTAAAAAATGACTTGTCCTTTCTTTTTCAGTAATTAACTTTTTTCTCATAATCTTAACCTTATCTCCAATCTCTAACTCTGGATATATTCTTTCCTTCTTTGCTTTTGATGCTACATTTATCATTGCCCTAAATTCATTTTTCTCTTTCCTTGCTTGATTAGGTGTCATACCTGTAGCGGAGTGTTTCATCTTATCATTATATGTCAGCATAATTTCTAAATTGTAATCTGTCCATTGTATGTGCTCTTTTCCCTTCTTTTCATCTGCCTCTACCCTTTTGAAAAGCATATCTTTGTAGGTGCGTATAAATCTTTCCGCAAATGCGGGATGCCCTCTTGTTCTATACAACTCAATACCTTCACCTTCCACATAATCTTTAAAGTCTTCACCTGCTATTGCGCGTTCATCATCTGTATATATCATTTTAGGTTTCTTACCCATTTTCCCTAATGCCTCTTTAGTTGCTTCAAGGACATCCTCACCATTTTTAGTTTTGATTGGAATTACGACGGCATACTTGCTCAACACATCAATACACACTAACCCTCCTCTGAACTTTTGCTCTTCATCAAAATCATAATACCCCATTAAGAACAAATCTATCTGATAAGTATGACTATTTTTTGGTGCTACAAAAGAATTATACCCTCTGGGCTTTGCTTTCACCTCAACATTTTTTCTAAAGAATTGTTCAACATCTTTCATAGTAATTGTTTTGTCTTTCTCTCTGGCATCTTTTAAAGTAGTAGCCTTGCTTCCATATCCGCTTCTATCAAAATAAATATCACTAATAATCTTCTGCTTATTATCAGCCATTATATTTATAATGATATTTTATTTGAAAAAGCGCAATTACATTGAACACATAAGCCTATACAATTATCCTTGAAGTGGCTAATATCATTATTCAATCTCTGACAGCTAATATTTGATGAAACCTTGCCATCTTCAAAATCAATCACCAATGGTTCATTACAATTTTCACACTGGGTATTCATTAACTTCATCAAAAAATCAACATCAACATAATCATTTCCTTTTACATCTCTACCTGCTTTGTTGTCTTGCTCAATGTAGTTCAAAACCTTTCTCTCAAAATACTGTTCTACTATCCTTTTAGATTTACTTTCTTGACCTTCATTATATTTGAAAAACTTGATTTTGTTAAAGTCTGTCGCCCTTGTAAGGGCAGTAAAAAACCAATTCTTACTAACATACCATTCATTCCAATCATATATCACTATATCACCGTCAACACTACAGCCCTGTTTTGAATGTGCGGTGTAGCAATAAGCATATATGAAATGCTTTCTCAATACTTTCAGTTCTATATTTTGCTTCTCATTAGTAGCCACATTTTGTAAACCAACAATATCCCCAACAATATTTGAAATCCTAAATCTAAAATTCACATTAAATTTTGTCCCTTTATTTTTGATATACTTTCGGCATATAACCTCCTCACCTATAACATATTCCTCAGTTATATTTTTCATTTCCCTGATTTTGCTTGAAACCATTTTACAGGTGTTGTTTGTATAAGCAATATTATTCTCATACATTTCTATCTTATCAGTCCATTTGAAATATTTATCAACAATTTCTCTAAAAGGTGTGCCTTCAAAAATCAACCTTTTAACATCTCTTAACTTTTGCCTATCTTCTTCAGTCTTCAACCTCTTACATTCATAAAGCATGATATTATTTTTGAAAATCAGATTAATACAATGGTCAGCGTATTTTTCAAAAGCAATTACATTACTTACACTTTCAGGATTTTTCAATTGCTTTGTATCACCTGTTGCTAATACAATCTTATCAGGATTATTTCTTTCAAAGTCCCATATCAAAGCCCACTTACCCACATTGTGAAAATATATCTCATCAAACACTATGACATCATAACCTGAATAATCAAACTTGCTAAGTCTTTCATCTCCAAACGAAATACTAAAGAATTTATTTATGGTCGCCCATTCACAACCGCACTGTTGCCCTAACTCATTGCTATGAACAACAAACAACACTTTGTAATTTCTATTTTTCAAATGCTTACATATATAACTCTTGCCTGAACCCGCAAACTCTGCTCTAATCATCAACCTCTTATTAGTCATAATATGCTCATCTATGATTTCGTCAGTGTTCCATTCATCCTTCACTTCACCTGTCATATTAAAATATTCAGTTATATCGCATAATACACTGGGTTGCTTACAAAAAGCCTTGCTGGGAAAATTGAATTTATCAGACCACCTCCAGTCTCCAATCTCACTACCAAACTTCAATATTTCCTTTGCTTTACCCAGATTACATTTATCAATCACAAAGCATAAGTGTTTCATAAGCCTCATTCATATCAAAGTTATGATGTTGTAAAATTAGTTCTTTGATAAACCTATATCCATTCATCAAAGTTTTTGTATCGGAAATGTTTAAAACGTAATGCTTACACTCATCCACAATTTTAGCAAGTTCTTTCTCATCATTTTCAGGCTCAATGACATTGCCTTTATCATCAAATTCAATCAAGCAATCCTCATCATCATCATACACTTCACCATCCCATTTAGTTTCACTAATGATACTTATATCACCACCGTATTTTTCCTGATAGTAAAAGGCATCAACCATTTTTGAAAACACAATGGATTTTTTAGCAGTGTTAGTTTGCTTTTCTAACAAGCCGATGTTGATACAAGCAATCATTTTCTTTTTCATTTTGTCCTTCTCTTCATCCTCATCCAGTTTCAACTCCCAAAGTTCATTAATTAGTTTTTTGTAATTAACTTTGTAGGTGTTAGATGGAATTTTGTAATAAATGACTTCAACATCATCATAATATTTTTTCAAAAACTTGCCGTAAATCAAGTTATAAGTCCTATTAAAAAACAAATTCCTAACTTTGCTTTTAACAAGATATAATGTTAAAGCATTCATCTTGTTAAAATAATTCTTTGAATAATCATACTTTTTCCAAATATCAAATTCAGAAAAACAAGGCACTACTAAAACATCCATTGTAGATTTAGTGTAGGCTTTCCTCCTATCTAATTCAATGTGTGTATCCTTTCCTTCAACGATGCTTTCAAAATATCCACTGGGTGCTATGCTATGTGCCATTGAAAATATTTTTAAGTCATCATTGTTATAATATGACTTGTGATTAGGATTGAACATACCTTTATTAAAATTGAAAAATGCCTCATTTACTTTGTTAAACATATCAGCACCGCTACTACCAATAGAAGTATCCACAGCGCAGTCTATCAAAGTTTGACTTCTGATGTTCAAAATCAGTTTATTAAATTTTACCTTGAGTGATGCCACATTGCCACCTGCTCCCATTATGATTTTAGGCTCATACTTTGCCCTCTTGAACTCACAAAAAAGCGTATTCAAATCCTTGCCACTAACCAAATTCACTTCTTCAACACCTTCACTAGCTTCAACTATACCCATTATGTCATCAATGCCATTGAAAAAATCATACTTAACAGGCTTCTCTTTGCTATTTAAATGAAAGTCAGTAGAAGCATTTAGTTTCATATCTTCCTCTAATTCCCTTTGTGCTATGCTCTTGATGTTGTCATTCATTGTGTAAATGTGGTTGCCCTTAATCAATCCAAACAAAACATTAACATTTTTGTTCTTCTTATCAGGGTCATAGGTATAAATCTTTTGCCCGATACAGTTATACAACCTGACTGTCAGTTTAAACTCTTCAAATACCCTTTCCATATCTTCAACTGATGCCCCATACTCTTTAAACTCTTCTTCATTTAAATTCATTAGTTTCAATACTTTGTCTCTTGTCATTCTTTTACTTTCCCATTTTTTATTATCCATCAGTGTTTCTTCATAATGGTCTATCAGTGAATTAATCCAGCATTCCCCTTCAATATGTTTCTTGTTCTTGATGGCATTGACAAAGTCATAACTGCTAATGTCCATTTCGGTATTAATGGTGTAGTGATACATTCCTATCTCATTGCCATCCTTTAATTTTTTCTTTGTTTCATCCCCACTGCCTCCTGTGTTTGATACATCAGTAATGTCTAAAATCTTGATGGCACTTGTGTAGTCTTCAAGGTTTGTATTATTCTTCAGGTCTGGGTGTTTTTCAACTAATCTCTTGAATAACTTATCAAACAAGGCTGTGTCGTGTATCACTTCAAACTCTTTGTATCTACCCTTGGTGTTTCTTCTTCTGGGTAGTGTGGCATCTATTCCTGTCTCCTTTATCCAAGCCTCCCTATTGTTCAGTTCATCAAATTGTTTTCTTGTAATTTTGTTTGGGTTGTCCTTCTTCAGTCTTAATCTATCTTTCAGTCTTTCCATCCATAAATCAAACTTATCTCTGACCACATACTTATCCACCAGTGTTTCATTCAGTTTATCCTCATCTCTTACATTCTTCAAGTTCATCTGTATAGGTTGCTCCATACTCAATAAATTATGCCAGTCTCCCTGATTGTCTTTAAATCCTCTCTGTCCTCCTGCTTTATGCCCATTATCAAAACCATACAACTGAAATCTTACAACATAGTCTTTCTTGTTTCTGTTAGTTGCCATTCTTTCATTCAATGGAGCTCTGCCTTCAATCTGTTCAAACTTTTTGTCAAATCTTTTTTTAGCAAAAGTTGCTGTTCTTTTGTTGTCGCTCTTCAGGCTTTTGATTAAGTTTTTTGCTGTTTCAACTTGTGAAATCTTCCTGTCTCTATAAAATTCTACTACTTGATTAACTCTGTCTCTGACATCTTCTTTAGCACCTCTGGTTAAATCTTGTAGTATTTCTATGTTTCTAATTACACTTTTTGATGGCATTATAATATAAGTATATTATATTATAATAACATCTCTTTAAGTAGTTTAAGACATTTTATGTTTTTACCTTATTTATTCTGACTTATCATTACTATCTTCAGTATTATAACTTGCTCTCATTCTGATACACTTGCTGGATTGCTGGTGTCTCTTGAACTTTTCTTTTGTAATGCTACATCCACAAAGGGGACATTCAACTTTGACACTCAAAAATTTCTTATAGTATTCCCTGTGGTAATACCTGTTGTATTTTTTCAAGTCCGCTTTTTTGTCAATATCCACCTGTATTAATGGCTCAATGATTACATAGCCGTTTTCATCAATTTCTCTGTTTTTGACACTCATTACTATGATTTATATAAGAATATCTCTTTAAGTAAATTAAGACACTATTATTGTGCTTTATACATATCCTTCAACTTCTGCCACAGGTGTAGTTTATAAACCTCCCTCATTTGTTTCAGCATCTGCTTTTTCTTTGCGTCATTACCTTTTGAAGCAAACCAAGTTTTGTAAGCACTATCAAACTGTTCATACTGTTCCTTTGTAATCATATCTTTGTTTTTAGCATTTACAAATTCTTCTCTTAACCTCTGAACCCCTATTGTGGATGCTCCTACCGGTTTTTGTATTGTCTTTCTCTTGCCACTATCTTTAGGTTCATCAATTTCATCATCTGCTTCAGCTCCTCCTATTTCTAGCTCTGTCTTTTTCTTGTTCCTTTTCTTTCTCATTTTAGGTTCTTCTTCTGGACTGCTTCCATCTCTTTTTTCAGCATTCATTCTTTCAGTTCCTTCTTTGAAACTTTTGGGTCGCCCTGCTTTGCCTCTTGGTTCTATTGTTGTTTCAGGAGATGCTCTTTTGCTTGAACTTGATGTATTCATAACTTCAATAACTGGAATGTTTGTTAAGTCTGAACTACTTGAAATGCTTGAAGATGCTGATGCCTTTGCTTTAGGTTTCGCTTTTGGAACTGGTGGCATTGCTTCATCATCAGTCGCTATGTTGAAACTTTCAGGTTTTATGGGAGCAAAACTTCTTGGTGGATTGATATGATGTATCTGTTCAGGTATTGTCGGCTTGTTCTGTTTAAATACTTCTCCTCTGTGGTTTATTGCTGTTTCTTCTCTTCTTTTCATTGTTGTGTTTGCTCTCTGTGTCAGTTCAGCATTCAATTGAGACGCTTGATGTGTGTTTGATGATGGCACTGTTGGGGTTGTTTGCGTTGTTAGTTCTTCATCTACATTCATTGGTTGAGTTGGTTGTGCTATTACCGGAGATGTTGTGGGTAGTTGTTGTAGTCTTTCAGTGTGATATGTTCTACCTGCTGTTCTTACATTTTGCCTTAATAAAATGTCATTCATTTGTCTCAATAATAGTTTTCCCTGCTCTTCCCTTAATTGTTCCATAGCATTTGACCCATCAAAGAAAGAGCCTTCAGGACTGCCTTTAAAAAAGGTGGCATCTCTGTTTGGTAATTTACCAGTTATTTTTTCATTATCATCAAGCATTCCTATAATTTCAGCATAAGTGGGCTTTCTTCTTAATCCATACTTTGACATCTTATTTACATTATCTATCACTGCTGTTGCCATTATAATATAAAATTATGTAGAAATAATTTTATATTATCTATGTAAAACTTAAATTTCTAAATTGATTTATTTGATGCTGTAGGTGCTCTAAACTATTATGGTTTAAATTGTCTCTTTGGATTTCATTATTTATTCTCTCTATTTGATTTCTGTAATTTACTCTCTTGTTTGCTTCAACTATATCATTTCTATAGGATACTAGTTTGTCTCTTGTCTCTCTTCTGTCCAACTCATCTTTTAACCATTTCATATACCTTGTGTCCTGATGCTTGAACATACCCATCCTTGATGGTTTGCCTTCTGGTTTGCTCATCTGTTTTCTATAGTTCAGCGTTGTTTGTTTCTTCTTGTATGCTTGGAACATTGATTATATATATTAATTTTAGAAATTAATAAATCTAATCATAAACTATTGCTCCGCTTTCAGTTAATTCAAGGACACTCTCACTAACTAAATTCACAAACACTTCTTGGATTTGCTCTGTTTCTGCTAATGTTCCTTCAGTTCCCTTTACCTTGAATACAATTAAACTTCCCATTTTTGTGTTAGTGCCGGTGAAATTAACATCAGCCATTTTTTCAAATGAAAAAGCCATTACAAATTTATTTTCTCTGAATTGTCTATAGCTAATGTTAAGGCTGTCCTGATTGGCATTCATAAAATGAAGTGTGCGCCTCAAAAAGTAAAAGGCTTCCGATAAACTACTCACTTCAAACTCTGGATACTTTTTACTAGCAATTTGAAGTTGGTAAGTCAAAGCCCTGCTACTGTCAGCAAAGCCTTTTCCTGCTTGAGCGGGGATGTTTTCTGGGTCTCCTCCATCATTAATTTGCCCCCATATCATAGGATTGTAAAAATAGTTCCACCTCTTATAAACATAATTATCTACTAAATAATTTGCGTAGATTTCCCCACCTCTTGGTTGTCGGTATAAACTTACAAAGGCATTAGTTAGTTTAGATGCTGACTTAACAATATTCATATTAATCTCACCTCCGCCTGTGTTGAAAGTCTGCGTGATAGTATGATACTGGGGCACAATCAGTTTCAAACTCTGACCTTCTAACAAGTGCTTTGTGATATTATTATCAACAGTGTTGTCTAAAGTGATTACATCGGCTCTAATGATTACATTGTTAATTTCCCAACTTGTAGAAGTATTACCATCTTGAAAGTAGTATCCATTAGCATCAGTTTGTGTTGTTCCATTCCCTTGAGGGACTACAATAGGTTCATTTCCATCTGACACTATTGTAAATTCTAACTCCAATGGAGCAAAGCGCAAAGGTAAATAGTAATTACTTTCAAGTAAGCCACAGCAGGGTTTATGTCCTAAACGGACTTTACCATTAGCACCTGAAATGCCACTTAATGAGTGTCGCGTGTGTCTAAAATCTACTCTACCCCACTCATTGTGGTCTCCTCCAGTTGATACAGTGGCTACACCACCGGCATTAGTTGCTCCATCAGTTGTTGCTTGTATCAGGTTGTCTAATCCATTGCTGTATTTATGGTAGTCATCATCATAAGAAGGATTGGCGCTACTTTCAATGTCATCCATTTCATTTACATCCTTTGATTTAAATGACTTATACAGCTCACAATGACGGTTATACTCAATAATGTCCTGAACCATTTGTCCTCCCACTGTTGCCCTGTATCGTTGAAAAAATGAATGAAGACCACCTAAAGGTCTCAAGAACTTTGCTCTTGTGCCATCAGTATTTTGTAAATTAGCGAAGAGGCGGACGCTGTTTAAATCCAAATATTGGTTTGCCTCACCGCTAATGTAAAATCTCACATTCTTATTTCCAGCATTGGGGGCATAGACATTAGACCCTGATGGAAAGTAATTTACTTGCCTCCTGTCAGTGATGTATTGGGCTGTTTCAGGTAGTCCGAAGTTAAGTTGGTTAATCATAACATCAGATGCTTCACTTGCGATATTGTCCATTATCTATATATATTTTGTTGTAGATATTTTTTTATAGATAAATATTTGTCAATTCTTGATGTTTTTTTTAAGACTTCTTTTGATGGGCTATAAGTTTCATATCATTTTTAGACTTTTTATTAGCCACATTTTCTATATCATTATTTTCTACTAACTTTTTGATAGAATTGTATTCTTTGATGGGCTCATTCATTTCTTTCTCCAGTTTCCTGTAGTTTGACTTGTTCTTTGTCAGTATCACCGGCTGTGTCTCCTTTTTGTAGTTTCTCCTGTTGAGCATCATTTCTATTATAATCATTTAGAAGATATTTTACCTTACTTTCATTAGTCAATGCCTCCAGTAGGTCATAAATGTTTTTTATTTGATTTTTCATTGCTTCAATCTTCCTCTTCAAGTCCCTGATGTTTGCTTCCCTTATGCTTTCTTGTTCATCTAGCTTGTTATACCCCCACAACCACATCAACATATAATATATAATAAAATATTATTATTTAATTAGATATTTATATCTTAATTGCGGTGTTGGGATTAACCCCATTTGAAATTCTTGTTGTAGGATGTAGATGCCATAATCCGTTGTGGGCAAAATTAATGTATGAATGTGCCATTAAAGGGTTTAATTCTTTCAGATTGCTTGTTTCGGCGTAGCCATCTAACATTGAGACAACGTCAGATGGGTTGCGATAATCAAGTCTTCTTGGGTCTTGTTTCCCCTTCCTTCTTCTTTTGATTGTTGGTGTGGCATAGGTGGTGCTGATGTATTTGTCAGGCATCTCTTTGTTTATGTGATTGACCACTGCTGATGCTAAACTGTGCGATACAAGACGCTTAACATCAGGATTTTCTTTTAGATACTTCATAACATCTTGGTATTTCTCACTGTGTTTTACATTTCTGGTTGGCACTAATAACAAGTCATCCATTATGTCCCTTGTTAATGAACCGTCCTTGCCCCCAGTCCCTGCTATGTATAAAGTGCCACCTGTTTTGTATAACCCTGCTGGGCTGTCATAAGCATTCCATAATCCCCTCCTATCTTCAATTTTGTTTTTGTTCTGTATGTTTCTTACTTCTTTGTAGAGGGTTGTATTCTTTCTGAATTCATCATCTAAATTTCTTGTAAAGTCGTTCATTCTTGCGTTCCAGTCTGTGTTCTTCTTCTCATAGTCTTTTATAATAGCATCTTTACCCTGTTTCATTAATTCATTAAATGCTACTTTACCTGTCTTCTTCGCTAATTCCCTCATTTGCTCTCTTGTTAGGATATTTTCTATTGCTTCACCTGCCATTATTCTATCTACAACTTCTCTGCCGAACTGCCTTGCTACTTGTGCTAATGCCGTTCTGGCTACACCTGTAATAACTCCTATCATTATAATATAAAGGATATATAATAAAATCTAAAGTAATAATATAAATATTATGATGAGCAACAAGTTAGTTTATAAAAAGGTTCTGGTGGATAGTGCCTTCAGATTACCCCAGTCAAGGTCTTCATCCGATTTTGTGATTGAACTAGATGAAAATATGGAGTGTCCTGAAGGAACAAGGCTTCATATAACAGAAGTGTCTATCCCCGCTACATTCAAAACAACTGAAGTGGGCTTCTTTGAGTATTTGTATGTTATGGTCTTTGATAATTCAGATGTCTTTGTAAAAAACTTCAGGGTATATCTAGGCAATAAAATCTATTTCGCCGAACAACTGGCATTTGATATGAATGAGGGGATGAATAACAATACAACTGATTTATCAGCTGGTGGTATTTTCTCTTACTCTTACAGTAGTGCCACAAGAACAGTGGAATTTAAAATCAAAGAAGGCTTGAATTATAAACTCAAAATACCCACAGATGTTGAATTGAAGAACTATGTTAATAACACTTGGAATACAACGCAGTCAAACTACGATAGTTCAAATCCACTATCCATAAACTATTTGTTGAGCAATTATATTTCAACATCACCCATTGATACTTGGACTTCATCTTATCTTAATTTAGTGCCCTTTAGAGCAGTTTATATCAACAGTCCTGAACTTGCTGACCACCATATATCAGCACCATCAAACTATTCATCATCTATCATTCGTAAGGTGCTGGTTTCAGAACAACTGGGTGGCATCATCAATGATACATCAGCCCCTTTATCAGAGGATTACATATCAGTAGGTGGCAAAAACCTGAAGAGACTATCATTTAGAATAACGGATGACAAGAGCAACACACTAAACCTATATGACATCCCCTGTCAGTTCAGTTTGATATTTAGCCACCCCTCATATTAATGTAAATCATAACAGCCTCCAAAGAGTAATCAACTTTCTATATATTTTCCATCAATTTAAATATATAGAATACTGAAAGAATTTTTATAGAACATTATATATGAGTATAAAGGTGGTTGATTTACAAAATGAAGAAGTGAAGGAAGAGGCACCAACACTTGAACCAATTGAAGAAGCAAAAGAAGAAGAACAACCAGAACTGATTAATGAAGTAGTTGAAGAACCAAAGGAAGAAGTAAAAGAACAATTAAAAGAAGAAGTAAAAGAAGAAACAAAACCTAAAAGACAAACACAAAAGGATAGAATTAGTTGTCCAAAATGCTTCAAGGAGATGTCAGTTAAGTCTTACAAATACACTCACCAACAGAATTGTCAAGGGCAACTATCAGAAAAGCCAGTTAAGAAGCATACAAACCCAAGACCAAAGCAAACACCTAAACCTAAACCAGTGAAACCACCTCCTGAAATATATTACAGCGATGAAGAAGAAGAAGAATATAAACCATTATCAAAACCAGTTAGAAATCAAGTTTTAAAACCTCAACCCTTAAATCCACAAACTGCCCTTTCACAGCATTACCAACTATTACAACAGCAAATGATGAAACACAAGCAGGAAAAGATGAATACATTATGTCAAAATATGTTTTCAAGTAAAACTAAAAAAAGCTGGGTTTAATAATTAGATTATAAAAATCTAATTATTAATATATGACTTCTTTAAGATTAGATGGTGGCAATACTATCATAGGAACAGAATTTATCAAACTTTTAGCAACGGGTTCATCAAATTTAGCAACAGAAAGTTATGTCAATACAGCAATCATCAATGGTGGTGGAGGAGGTGGAGGAACAGGCACGACTGACTTAACAAACTACTATAATAAAACCGAGACAGATGCTTTACTGAATAATAAATACAATAAATCAGAGACAGATACATTATTAAACAATATAATAAATCAGAGACAGATACATTACTGAATGACAAGCTTAATATCAACAACCCACAGGATATGTCAGGCACTTTGAGACTGGGACATATTGATGGTCTATCAAAAATTATTTTGAACGGTGTAGCATCAAGCAGAGACTTTTATGTAAATGGGGATGGTGAAATCAACGGTAATCACTTAGTGGCATCATTAGACAGTAGCGGTTATATCAAAGGTTCAAATATTCAGTCAAATACATTCAATGCTCTAAATTTAAATGATATACTTTTTCAAAGCAACAATGATACTTATATACAATATGATGTTTCTGAAACTAAAATTGTAGCAAGTAAATTAATACAGTGTGGAGGCAATCTTAAAACCCAAGAAATAGACACCATAGCACCGTTAGATTTAATCATAAAAAGAAACAATGTCAGTATGATTGAACTTCAAGATAATCTGACGGTATTGAATACTAAAACTCAATGCGAAAATTTTATTGTATGTGATAATTTTGAAAGCAAAAATTCATCAACAATCATAAACCATATTATGAACGAAAGCACCGGAGAAATGAATTCTATGTAGGCAGTCCAGTAGTCCCCGATACAACCACTAATTTAATTATGACATTGAAAAACGGGATTGTTGAATTTAACAAACCTACCAATTTAGATTTATCAGGGGATATTTCAAATTGCTTAAAACTGACAGGAGAAACCGACCAGCAAGTAGCAGGAACTGTTGCTGTTAATGGTGCCAAAAACGGAAGCAATGTATTAACTGTAAATGGTGCTTCATACTTTTCAAACAATTTAGAATGTGTTAATAATATTTTATGTGATTATATTGAAAGCAAGAACGCATCAACAATAATGAATTATGTAATGAATGAGAGCACGGGAGAAATTAAATTTTATGTTGGAAGTCCCACAGTGCCGGATGCTACAACTAATTTGGTTATGACGCTACAAAATAATCTAATTACATTTCATAAACCGACAAGTCCAGATATTGGAGGCGGTGGTGTTGATGACAGTAATTTAGTAAAATATACTGGTGAAACATTACAGACAATAGAAGGTGATGTAGTTATAGGTGGTGGTTCTCAATTTTCTACTTATGACTTAACGGTTAATGGTATTTCTTATTTTAACGCTGCCATAGAATTTCCATTAGGAGGAGCGATTAATTTAGGGACAGGTAAAGGTTATATCCGTTCTATCAATTTAGGAGGTGGTAATACTGGTTATGATTATTGTATTTTTGGTGGTGGTGGATTACATCGGTTTTATGTTGGAGGTAGTCCCTTTCCTCAATATTTAAGATTTCAATTATCATCCACACAGGCGTATTTTAATGTTGATGTCGTGTGTCATACTGAATTACAAACAGATGTCATCAATACTAAAAATGCTACTGATGTTGATTTGGTCTTTAAAAGGGGTGATGTTGAATATATGAAGTTTGAAGGAACGCTACAAGCAGTGGAACTAACAAAAGGTGCTAAATCAAACACTTATGATAGTATCGGTAATGCTGATGTCAGCTTTAGGAGGAACACCATAGATTTTATGTATCTCAGAAATGGTAATGTAGAAGTAAATACGGGTGTATCATTAGTTGCTGAAAGTGCTAAGTTTGATGTGATTGATAGTGCCACTCCTACTAATGTAGTATTTAAAAGGGGTGGTGTTAATTTCTTTACATTAGACGGCACTAATAATATTATTGATGTTTCAACTGGTCGGGCGTTGTCGTCTCAATATATTTACGGAGATTATTTTTACAATAGAAATTCTGGTGCTGATATGGTTTTTCAAGGTAGTAATACAACAGATGACGGTTCAGTAGAATATATGAGATACAGAAAAGCAAATGAAGATGTTAATTTTTCAAAAGATATATATGTCAATCAGGACAAAAAGGCATATTTTCATAAAGAAACTGGTAAGAATAATTATATATTTAACGAAAATACCGCAGGTGTTAATCATTTCAAGTTAATCAATGAAGACCCCAACGGGGACATAAGATTTTATGCTAATAACAGTATAAGATTTTTTATTACGCCATCAAAAGTTTCTGTTCCAGCACCTTATACCTTAGAAGGGGATTTAGTGGATACATCGCAAAAAGATATGAAATATGATATTGAAGAAGCAGACTTCAATTTTACAAAAATAGTAAATAGCATTAAACCTCATACTTTCAAAATGAAAGAAGAAAAAGAAATGGGAATAACTAAAAGTCATATAGGTTTCATAGCAGAGGAGGTAGAAGAAAATATACCAGAAAAAGTTGAAAATATACTTGTGAAAGTGGATGGCATTAAGAAATTAAGTTATGTCAAGATGAACTCTATTTTATGGGGCGCTGTGAGGGAGCAACAACAAAAGATTGAGTGGTTGGAGAGTTCTATGTTTGAAATGATGGAGGAGATAAAAGAGTTGAAAGGTAAAGGTAAAGCGAAAGCAAAAGCAAAATCAAAACCTAAAGATAATTAAAATATAAACCTATAAATATGGGAAATAAACAATCTACAGTTGAGAACGGTTGTATTCAAGAATTGAGCAAAATTAATGAAGAAGAGTTGGATATTAGTAGGATAGATAAATTACAAATAAAAGCCTTAAAAGAAATCAATAGCAAAATTCAAAAATTGAACAAGGAAAAGTCTGATAAGATTATGTATAAACTACCTGCTATTAATTTGTGTTCATACAGTCTCATCTAATAACATTATTTAAATATATAATGTTATTGAATGTGTATCTCGGCTTCAAACCTTTTCATAAAGATTTTATTTACATCACTCTCTCTCAACTTTACAAATAGAAATGAGTAGGGTTCTTCAGTGGCTACTCTGTAAATTTCATTTATGGTTTTCTTATCAATCAGGGCTGACTGCTCTTGAATGAATGTGTCAAGTTCTGACTGATTTTTCAGTTTGAAGATGTAGAGGCTACTTGAATTTAACCTGACTATAGGACTTAAAGCGTTATACTTCTGTGTGGCAGTTTTGACTGATAATCCAAAATGTCTTGATTTTGTGTATAAGCCGTGAAGGATTTTACTATATCTCATAAATGTCTTATCTTCTGCGAAATCATCAACCACTAACAAACAACTATATAACTTGTTCATCTTGTTTTTCTTCTGGTATTCTATCACTTTGTGCTGTGTGTCTATGATGTGTGCCAGACTTTCAGGGTCATACTCATCAAACAAATATTGCTCTTTTTTGTTGTCTATTTTTAGTTCTTTCTCTATATATCGGATTACTTCTTTGTATGCTTCATCTATGTGGGCTGTCGGTGATACAATGTATATTCTCTCAAAGCATCCCCTGTAGATTTTTAGAATGAGGTTCTGAATTAATATACCCTTTCCGCCCTGTGATGCCGATACAATGATGCTTCTGAATGGTAGTTTGTCTGCTTGTGGGTATGGTGATTGTTTGAATTCATACTGTTTTACATTGATAGGCTCTATTTTAGGAACAGCAAGTTTTGACATAATATAAATTATTTAGAAAATAAAATATATTTTATCTTGTAAATGGCATATCTTATTTTGCTTGAAATGGGGTCGCGAAATTTGGGACAGACTGCCATATTGCCCCTCATAAGAAGGTTAATTAAAAATAAAAAATACACCCCCTGTGCTCTTGCTTCTTTTTCACTCCCGACACGGTCTCTTTTTGCTATGACAACAAGCAGTAGAAGATGTTGAAGCCTTTTTGCTCTTGAATTTGTTTGATGCTATGTTTCAATCAGCACAGTTCATTTTCTTTGACATTTACCTACCGCCCCTTATGGATTTTTGTTTGCGCCTAAAAATCCATATATAATTAGATAGTAGTAAAATACATCATCTAATTATATAGGATGAGTGATTATGATAGTTATATCAATACAATAGATGTGATTGAAGATAGTATTGATGATAATAGTAAATTTCCAGTTGTAAAAGATACTAAACTTAAACAAATATTCAGGGTAATGTTGGAATTTCTCAAAGTAATAATAAATTATCTTAAGTATCATATAAATGCCACCCAAGAAAGCAAAGCCAAAGATGAGTAGTAAAATCAAGAAGCAACCAATACCTGAAGATTTTGAACTGTCAGATGAAGAACCCACTACAATAAATCTGGATGAGGAGCAAAAACTAACAAGCAAATTTATCACCTTTCATTGTCCAGTATGTCATTGTAAATTACAATTGAGGAATGAAATTGAAATCAACCCCAAGGGAATAAAATGTAAGTGTAATCCGTGTTCATTCAAAATCAGTAAAAATGACAAGACAATGAATGTCAGCAGGGATGACAACGGGGACATCACATTGGACAGTGAAATCCACAGTATCTCATTCAGTTTCAATAGAATTACAACCCCGCCCAATGATGATGAAGCAAACAGAAACCAAATGATAAGTGATGTAATGGCTACGCCCAGAAGTAAAAAACAACTGTCCATAAATGATATGGATTGAAACATATTTAAAGAGTTATTTTAACACACTTTGAACTGCTAAATAAATAAATATCTAAATAATTACATATAGAAATGTCTGATTTAGATGATAAACAACCTGAAATGGCAGAGATGCTGAACAAAATGACAAGATACAACAAGAATGTCAAAACATTGATGGACTTAATGAACAAGGCATTAGAAAAACTTGATATATTAGTAAAAAATAAATCAAGTAATGATAATGATGCTGATGCTGAGAAAGAAAGGATGGATAAAATCTTTGAGGCTAAAAAAATCGGCAGACCGGCAGGAACTTTTGAAACCAAGCAACAGCAGTATCTGAAAATGCTGAACGAAGGCAAGATAAAAATGCCAAAGTCTCAGACACTTGAGTTTTACAAGATTGAAAGGGATGGTGAAGTGTATAAACTGATGGATTGATAAAAATTGCGTGAGTTTCAACAAATAATTTCATATATAGATTATATGAAATTACTTGAGTTGTTTTCAGGGACAGGAAGTATGGGAACTGTCGCAAAAGATATGGGTTGGACTGTTGTGTCATTAGATTTGAAAGGGGCTGATATAAACTGCGATATACTACAATGGAAATACAAAAAATATCCAGTGAAATACTTTGATATGATTTGGGCTTCTCCCCCGTGTGTTGAGTATAGCATTGCTAAACAAACTGGGGTGAGGAAAATTGAGGAAGCAAATAAAATAGTAATGAAAACTCTTGAGATAATCAAATACTTCAAGCCGAGGGTATGGTTCATAGAAAATCCCCAAACGGGGTTATTGAAGAAGCAATCGTTTATGGAGGGTTTGCCATACTTTGACATTGACTACTGTAAATATGGTATGCCATACAGAAAAAGAACGAGGTTATGGACTAATCTGGATACTTGGACACCTAGACCTCTTTGTAAAAAAGATTGTGAGAGTATGGATGGGAATAGGCATAAAGAAACAGCACAAAGGGCACCCAGTGGGAAGAAGGAATTTTGGAAAGAAGGCTACATCTTGTTCAAACAGAGGGATTTGTATAGAATACCTCAAGCCTTGGTTGAAGAAATTATGACTGCTGTAAATGTTGTATGCTTTAGGTAGTTGCGCCTTGCCACATCAAATACTGTTCCTGCCACTATGGGGTCAGCAGTTGTGGCGTTGCCTTCGTCAAAGATAAATAGATAAATATAAATATATACCTATCAATATTTATATTTATTTTTTAAATCTATCCACCCAGTGCCAGACCAGTGCCAGACTGTTGCCGAACCTTCTGAACAGGTCAGGGGGGTGAATGAATAAGGGATAAATATATTATGTGTGTATGGGGGTATGTGGGTGTGTAATATATGTATTTATATCCCCAAGGGTCAGGAAATCCTACCCCCCAAGAAAAGTTGAAATCATCATCATCTTCATCTTCATTATTATCAATCCTTTTCATCATCACCTGTCTGAACCCGAGTGCCCACAGCCCCCTTGTAGTGCTGGTCATCAACCTGCCAAGGGAGTGAATGAGGTTCTGAAGGATGAGAGGGGGTGGGGGTTATGGGATGCTGGGGCAGAGTGCCACAAAAACACCAGTCAAACTCTGGTAAAACACGCTGTCAATTCCACACTTTTTTCAGTTCCCCCCTTCGCCCTGTTGTGGTGCCACTCCATCCCAAAAGATAGGGAGTTCCCCACAAATCGCACTCCACAGCAAAAAGCTTTTACAAGATTTTGAAACAGCTATTACGGATTTCTGAAATAGCCCATTTCTCTTCATTTTTAGTGGCTTTTACAGGATTTTGTAATAGCTTTTACAGGCTTTTGTAATAGCTTTTACAGGATTTTGTAATAGCTTTTACAGGATTTTGTAATAGCTTTTACAGGATTTGGTAAAAAGCCTTTTGCTGGAGGTCTCGCAATTGAACCTGTGCTTACATCACAGCACACCTGCCATCACTGGCATTGGGTGGGGGGGCTGACATTTTGTCAGCCAATGCTTTAAGCATTCGTTGCCATCCAATACCCCCTTTGTTGTCCTGAAACTCTGAATGAATTGCGAACTGGATGGTGAGGCAAAGTGTGGTCTTTGCCAAGGATGTCATACGCAAGGCATCATCCAAATTTTCAACCTTTTCACCCAAGACCTGCTCTGTGATGAAGGCAATGCGGTCTTCAGCTCTTGGAGAGACAGTCATAGTTGATGAAAGGATGTTTGCCCTTTTGGCAACCGGCACAGCATCAAAGAGTGAAGACACCGGTGTATCGGGGTTTGCCTTCACATCAGCCATAATCTTCTCCACCTCAATGACCACAGCACGGATTGCTCCATTGGGGTCAGGCATAGATTTCAACTGTGTGAGGTTCTCACCCAAGATGGTCTTGATGTCCTTGGGTGTCTTGACCTCATCCTTGGGCTCATCCATCACTTTCTTGGCTCTCTTGCCACCACCCAGCAACTTGACGCAAAGAAGCACAAAGTCCCTGTCCTTGGCAACCGAAGCATCAATCGGCTCCCAATCACCAAAGTAGGATTTGCCACTGGGGTAGTAAAGGCTGATGGCATCCTTTGACCAGCCGAACTTTTCCATCAGGCAGGTCTTCACATCAGAAATCTTGTCGTGGATGCCGTAGAAGTAGCGAAGGGTGTAGTCTCCATCAACAGCACTGACCTTGATGTCCAAGAACTTCTCACCGGTCTTGGCATTGAGTTCCAAAATGCCACTTTCATTCGGCTTGACATCAAACAAAGCCCAATCAACCTTTTGGTGGTTCTTCTCAATCTCTGTCTTGTCATCTTCAGAACTCTCTGTGGCAACACTGGAACTGCCGTCATCTTCCTTGAAGTCCTTGTTGGGGTAGAAGCAGTTGTTGGAAGCTAAGAACTCCTCATCCACTTGGTAGATGCCTTCTGCGGTCTGGACGTGTGGGATGCCCTGCTCATAGACAATGATGTAGCCAGTGGTTTTGGTTGGGGACTGGTATTTCTCAGAGTAGGCAATGGTTCGCATTCCATCCATATCAATGTCCTCTTGGGTGATGACAACTTCATCACTGCCAACCTGCTTCATCTGGTCAGTTGATGAACCAGCATAGCCACCAGCGGAAGTGGAAGATGCCACCACTCGAACAGCCCTTGGACTGGGAGGAACGGCAGCACCATTGCGCACCCTCTCTTTCTCAAGGGCTCTGTCCCTGATGTTGTCCATCTTGGAAATGATGAAATCCACAAGTGCGGTCTTGTCAGAACGCTTGGCAATAGAGCAGTCAATCCTCTCAATCAAGTCAAAAAGCTGTTGTTTGCTCAAGTTTCCAAGATTTCCTCGCAGGACACCATCAGTCAAGGTAAATGCTGAGGTTTCGTCTGTCTTGACATAGAGGATGTCGCCATTTTCAACCCAGCAAGGCTGGGCTTCACCATTCTCAACCATAATGACAAAAGCCATCAGACACACAGGTTGAACTGAGGATGTGAGGCAATCACAAAATGTTTGGGCAGTGAATGCTACAAATCATCAGCAAGGGTCATTGATGTTTTTGAACATCAACATTAAATGATGAAGTGCCAACTTGATATGCCAAAAATCAAACATTGAAAGCTTCTGGGCAATATCACGCTGTTCCAGCTCTGATTAAAACCCTGCCATCACCCTCCCCCCACTTGCGCACCTCCCATTATGAGAGGTTGATGACCAGCAACACCATCTGGGTTTCCCAACCTCCGCGGGTGAGAAGGTGAAAAATATGAATGAGGTTAAGTATTTATTCTTCTGTCAGAGTTTTTGGTATAGACTATTTTACAATCTATTGTATTGTTTAGGTTGTTTTGTTTTTATTTGTTTTTATTTGTTTGTTATGATTTATATTATTGGTTTTATTGTTTTCTATGAGTTGGACAATCCCATCTGTATTTATTATCCCCTTAGAATTTGATTGTATGATAGGCTGGGTGGGTTGTATTAAGATGGGATTGCCCTACTCTAGCTATATACTATTTGTGTGTATGTGTATATATGTATATATAACTATATATACATAGATAGATATATGATATATATATATTATGCAATAAATACATATAATGAGCAATATAAACATACATGATATCGTACTGGTACATGTATATCCAGATGCTCAGATGGACATCCTCATATCCTCAGCATAGCGAGGCGCGGACTCGCGGGGCTGTGCCTTTCTCTCCCGAGCAGATGTGGCTCGCATGTACCGTCACAGGCGTGGTGAAAAACATGACCAGATGATGTCGGAGGATTGGTCACAACTCAAGAAACTAAGGTGGTAACCCAAATAACAAACCCATAAAGCCCTTGGATCAGGTCTACCAGAAGCTTCAAATGACAAATTTGGATATGTGTCGTTATGATAGGCGTGCCACACCGCATTGGAGAGGTTGATCATTTTAGAAGGACCCCGTCAAACTTCTTAATATCTTCTTAATCAGCAGTCGTGTTCCGGTTATATGTTCTCCAGCGTCCACCTTTATCTACCTGGGTTCTCGAACCATTCGAAGATGTCATCCACCAGAAACACCACAAGGGTTTGCTACCATCAACACCATTAGGATATTTTGGGAATCTATATAGTGGGGATCCAGTGGGGACCTAGACCCACTATCACTACAAACCCTGGTTCCTAAACCCTAGCTGGAAAAAAGTCGGAGGGATGCAAGGTGGACCCCGTGAGATAGCTAGGATAGTTTCTAACTTTGTTCTAAATAGGGTTTCTCGTATATATATTATGATGTACATATAGTACATATATATATATATATACATACACATTATATACATATACTGTATATATGCAGTTGGGTGAACGCAATCACTTCCAAGCTTCGGACATGTCTCCGAAAACACCATCCTCCACCGAGCGCCTGCCGAAAAGATCGTGGCGCTTGCACCCCAGCTGCATGGATGGACGACCCTTGACGGACGAGGAGTTAGAGGCGCGCAAGCGATGTGGATGTGACTGCCGTGGAACTGTTTGGTAAGTAGGATGATTATGGTTCCAATTATTATTGTTCCAACATTATTGTTCATGATACATAATGAATCTTAATGATGTGATGATAGATTAATGATGATTAGTAGATTATCATGAAACGATTGGTAGAATGATGATTAGTAGAACTGTTGGGAACTGCTGGATTATTATGAAAAATTGGGACTTGTAGATTATTCAAGATTAGTAGAATGATTAGAAGATTTTCCAACCAAAAGGGATTCGTGGAATTTTGTAGAATGTGAAAAATTAGAACTGTTCCACCAGAAGGGCAAGTCTCCAAGAAAGCCGCCACGAAAATGCGATATTGTCGCATGAAAATTGGAACTTGTCCAACATAAGCAGGGATGTATGCAAGAACCATGGAGATTCAACAAGTACAGCTGGGTTTCAGATTGTAAAAAGAATGTTCCTATGGATAAGTGGGGGTCAAATTCTGAAGCTTAGATGCCGGAGCACCACGGGTATTAGTAGTTGGCAGCAGTACTGACCCTCTGGCAATTTAACATAGCTATGAAAAATATTGAAAAATCAGCAATTTGGCAAACTGTCAGATGTCCAGAGGGTACAAAATATGCAAAGAATTACATGTTTGTGTCAGTATCCTGGGGTGACAAGGACGTCCTCTGATAGTTGGAGTGCTGGGAAGCGTCCCTTGGAAATGGCGATCAATGGCTGGATTCACTGTTCAGCACTAAAGATTGTGTTAGCCTTGCTGGTAAATGATCTGTTCTTGATTGTTTTTGGGAGCCTGATCAAAATCTGATCATGTACTGTATCTGATTTATTACAATAGATATATAGATTATCCAATTGTAATACCAGATATTGTACTTATATAGATAAATCATTACTTATCTGATTGGATAAGTATCCAATTAATATAGATAAATCTTTACTTATCCAATAGATCATATTTTACAATAGATCATGTACTATAGATATATTGGATTTATCAATTTTAATTGCAATAGATATATGGGTATGGATCAATACCTATTAATACCATTTTTAGGGGGATGAACATCCATTTACCAGCTATTTTGATGTGAACTACAGGGGTACAAGGTTTTGACACACTGCCATATAGAATACATACTTATCCAATCTTCTCCAAGTATCGCTTGCGTAGCAGATTTCTGAAAAACGCCAGGACCCCGAGGATTTGGCCCGGCAGCTGGTTGAGGTTCGTTGCATGTTCAAATGGCCTTTTTTGGGGGGGATTCTGTGGGGATTTATTGTGGTTTAATGATGTTTAATGTTTTTTTTGATAAGACCTAAATTGGATTTATTGGAGTTCTTGGACATTTTCGGGTCAGTAAAAAATGGATCACCCAGCGAACCCCCAAAAAAGGCCATGGACATCGACTTGGATGGCATGGTGAGTTATTCAGAGCCGGGGGCGCTTGGGCTTCGCAAGAGCGAGCTGCTGGCATGGCATGGTGGGATTTACTATGAAATCCATGAAAAATGATGATTTAACATGATTTCACTGCCGAAAATGCATGGTTTTCTGTTCAAAGAGATAGCACGTTGCAGATTTAATTACAGGCTGAATGTGGCTGTGTCCAAAAACCGGGAAAGCCCACTTCGCCCTAAAGGTCCAATGTTTTCTCAACTCTTCTAAAAGTTTTCTTCATCGCACCGTTCTGGACCAAGGTTCGTGGCTTTCTGCGTGGGGAGACGTAAAAAGGAGGTGCGCCGCAGCCCTCTTTTTCGCCAAGTTTGGTGACTGGAAGCCGATCTTGAGGATCATAGTGAACCTGATGGGAAGTTGTTCTACCAAGTGTCATGAGATACTCTCACACCAGTAAACTGGCGGTGGTGTTTTATACATTCCGACTTCCTTTAGATCCCCAAATTGATTTGGTTGCACAGCTTGTCGACTCCAGCGTGCCAGTACAGGATTATGCTTACCCAAGACATCCCAAGACAAGTTTTTTTTATCGCAGCTTGACATAGGGATGATGACCAGTAGCTGTCTCTTACTCAATGTTTTGCTAGGATCGGCATAGCAACATGTTATAGCTCAAGAGCGGGGTTTATTTTCCCATAAAAGGTGATGGTCACTAGTCCGTTTATTGGTTTCAATATATACCCATGATAAGAAAGTCCCATGTATGATGGTGGCATGTCCATACCCCATTCATTCCATGTTTTGACCATAGCATACATGCGTTGATGTGGTTTTATTCATCTTGTATTCCCGATGTCCCAAAACCTCGACCCATCGACCCGACAGCTTTTTGTTTGTAAACCATGGTGGTGTTGTACCCACCAGACTTTAGGTATCTTCAACATTCTTCAACCAATTTGAATATGCAATGCCATTATTTAGATATTGGATCATATTAGATATTTAGATCCGGCAATGATATCCTTTGATCTATTGGTTAATATGAAATCAGACCTCTATATATATATAATTATGTAATATTATGTACATTGTACACAGTCCAACTAATATCGTCCATCTCTTGTTATGTAAACAAGTTGTGTATCCACACGCCCGAATTTCCCTCAATGATATATGCCCTTGTTAAGCACAGGTAGAGTTGTTTATAGACCTGTAGTCATCCCGAAGTAGATGGAAATATAATATGGCATTGTCAAAATCGTATCCCATTTTAAGGTGTTTTGAAAATATCCAGATTCTATCTTCCCCAGGATGACAATATCTACAGTATGTCTTTTCAGTTATTTATTATATATATATACATACATATGGGGGTTTCCATAAATGGGGCTGTCCCAAAATGGATGGTTTATGAGGGAAAATCCTTCCATTAATGGATGATTCAGTGGTACCCCCATTTATGGAACCCCCAAGATGACTTGCCTATTTTTAGTTATTCATTATTATTATCATATGTGATTGGTGGTTTGGAACATTTGATTATTCTTCCATATATTGGGAATGTCATCATCCCAACTGACGAACTCAGATTTTTCAGAGGGGTAGGTCAACCACCAACCAGTGATAATGATTGATAATGGTTCCCATTGACTAATGATATATATATATATATTGAGATATCTATTGATATATATATATATACACATAACATACATCTCACTCTCCCAAGATGGCCCAAGTCTTCAAGTCCTTTCCAGGTGAAGTTGCATCTCTATGACCTCTCGCGTGGCTCTGGGGGCCAGGTCTGCGACCCCGTCGCAACGTGGTGAGAACCGTGGGATGCTGATGTTTGGAGTGAAATTTGCCATAATTCCCACGGGAATTGGGCAGAAATTACCAGATCTATACGTGTTTCATAGCTTGAAATTGATGGAAATTGGATGAAGATGATGATAGGATAGGCCATGGGAAATTGCCGTCAGTTCAAGGCACAAATTGGGTATACCGCGTCAAATTTGTAGTTCCCACAGTACGAGTATCCATGATGTGGCATTTATGGGGATGCCCCCAACATGACCATTTTAATACCCACCATACATCACACCCATGTCCATGTTCACAGAAATTTCAGAAAGGAAAAGTTGCAGGAAAACCCAACCCTCCCACCAACCCATTGACACGTGGGTTTATCTGAACATAGTGTACCCAAACAATTGCAATGATAATAGGGCACATGATGATAAAGCATGAGATTTTGGCGCACAGCATTTTCAGACAATGTATGATAGTCCAGTATGTCCCCATTCCCAATCCCTAGTATGGTATCATCCAAATGTATCGCTTAGATATCCAAGAAGATCCCCAGTATGTCCCCATTCCCAATCCCATTCGATCTATCCCATTCGATTCTTGTTGGTTAAATCCCCAGATTTTCCGCCAGTTCAAGTGGCTTCTGGGGGAAAGCATGGCGCAGATCTGGCACACAGGCTGGATATGGGTCCCAGGGATCGTCATAGACAACTGACAATTGACATCAATAGTACACAGATCCAATATCATGTTTGCACATATTCTAGTATATCGACAATGAACATATATATATATATATATGTATTCATATTATATATACATATACCTGGGTAAATTATAACGACCTCACTGCGACCTCACTGGAAACATGGTTAATAAGGGAAATCATCCCCAAATGGCCAGATAGTAGATCAAAGTTTCAATACCAACAACTCCGCTATGTCAGCTGCCAAAGTGCCTGCCGTGGCTCCAATTTATGGATGCCCCGCTGCAGAAACATTCGCTGGAGTAGCATTAGCATCGCGGTGCCCGAATTTGTACAAGAAGATCATTGCACTTTCAGGTTATCCTGTAACCAACGACTCAGTGGAAACTGCTCATGCAAAATGGAGTGATCATGGCTTTGCACAAAATTTCGCAGTACATGAACCTTCTGGTTATGAAGCTAGGCCTTTCTCTGATGACAAGACAAGAGTCGAAGATTGGAAGAAAGAGATCGATTCTTTGGCTATAGTATCAGCTATTACGTCTTGTGAGTGGAGTGAAGAATCAAAGAACAAGCCTACTACGACCCCTACTGATCACAAAAGAGAAGTCCGAAACAATCTGCTTGGCCTTGCTTCAACTGAATTTGTGAAAGAAGTCATGGCTTCGGAAGGAGAAATTGTGTTCGGATCCAGGGGCATATCTGCTCTAGCCCAAAGAGTTTTCGAAAAATCTTCTAGCAGGACTTTCAAGAGAAGTAGGATGTTCCGGAGAGGCCTTCTGGCTTTGGCTTGCGGTCTTGGATGTTGCTTCCTGTCAGGTCAAATGTCAAAAGGCATTGAGATTGGAAAACAATGGCAAGAGGACAATGCAGACCTTTTGTCAAAGGTCAATTTGGCTGTGGATTTTGCTAGAGATGTCGCAGAAAACAAGAACCTTTATGAACAAGCTCCTTTCCGAGCCTGGGATCCTGTGGGAGATGTCAAAGGTCGAAGTTTTAACCAGCGGGTAGCCATGTCTGCAAAATCAGACCATGTCCTGGCCAAGACAGTGGGAATGATTCGCGACATGCCAATAGAGGACAGATTCCCGTTTGTTTCTGATGCTGCCAAATCCCTATTTTCTGCTGAGACAATACATGCAATGAACAATGTCTTTGTCGTCAGAATCAGAGGTCACAAAGTGAGTATGAAATCTGCCGAGTCTGACACTCGAAAAGAAGATCCAACAAGGAAACGGAAAGTAGGCTCCTATGAATTTGAAGCCTCAGTTCCTATTTCAGCTGTGCTCATATCTTCAGATCAGCTCGTAGATTTGTGTAACATCATAGCAGGGACTATCAGGCTATCTTCGATTTCAAGGAGTTTTTTTGCTATGCCAGACTATGCCAACAGATTATTTTCTCAGAGGATCGATGCTGCTTTGGAACTCATATTGGATGGGTGGAAAAATCCAAAAGAATTTTACGACATTGCCAGTTACATGAAAAACAAATACACCTCAGTTTTCTTGGGTGCTTATGAATCAGCTTCTCACCTCGAGTCAATGAAAATCATCATGAACGAAGCTAAGCTGAAAACAATTCAGGCACTCAGCAGGATCGCTTTGAAGAGAAGTGAAGCTGTGTCAACGAATGCCACAATCAAAGCTCCTGAATTCGCATCCAAATTTGAAAAAATACTGGAAGGTCTTTCAGCTTATAGACAGATGGAACTATGTTCTATGCTTCCACTTTTGCCTACAACCGAAAGGTATCTGTCTGATCTTTTCTTCAGAATTCATTCAATGGGAGAAACTGAACGGCCCCAATCAGAATTTCAGATCAGGAATTTCCTCCGTATTTATGAATCAACTGTTGCTGAATGGGCTATTCGTATCAATGGGTCTACTATGAACGTGGATGTTGACGCGGGTTTTGAAAAAACGCTATCTGATTCTTTAAAAGCTCAAAGAGAAGTGACTGAGATCGACGGCAAAAAGTACAAAGCTCCCTATGAACTTCCGACAGCACTGATTGGGAAAGTTCGTTACAGAAGGCCTACTGGGCGAACAATGTGGGGGCGTTATTGGCATCTTCTGTCCAAACCCGTGAGTGATTTCCCAAATGAAGAAGATGAGGGCTTTTCGTCAGAAATGTTGGCCGCCATACGATTCGGAAGAAATATCTATTTGGATATGGATTACGAAGAAATTTTGCGCTACGCGGCTCAATATGGGATTGGGTTTCAACTTTTCTCTGCTGGCTTGCAGTCAAGGCTGCCAGAAAATTTCTCATGTTTGCAGATGATGAAACGCAGACGAGATTTTTCAAGATACTGTCAAAACATGTCGATACGGTTGGAATATCCCAAGGACCAGCCAGTGCACTGCGGGAGTACCTACAGAGAATTGGCCTGCGGTTTTCCTCCGATGGATTTTTGCAAGTAACTGCATTTCAAAAATGCCATCTCCTTTCCACGCCACTCAAAGATTTGCAAAGATATATCCAATGGGCATGGCAAGAGCAGCTTCTGATGCAACATACTCAGCGTGCTAAACTTTATAATCTACCACCTGTTGACAAAATCCAAATGGCAAAAATTCTCCAAAAGTACACGCCCAAACAACAGTTGCTTTTGCTGCGAGAGATTGCTGGAGCCTTTCAGACAGGAGACCAAAAAGCCAGGTGGACTGAAAATACTGACAGTATATGCGCCTTTTGTGGATGTGAGGGGGATACAAGACAGCATAGAACTTTCACTTGCAATGCGTTTGCTCAGATCAGATTGGAACATCAGGATTATGCTGATGAACTTTTTGAGACAGATCCTGACTTTGTTGAGCTTCCTGCCATTTTCATGCATCCGCATTATGAGTTTTATGATGAACTGCTGAGACGCATGCCTATACCTGAAATTTCACAAGAGACATGTGTTCGAATCCTGCAAACTAGTGATAGTCCTTGCTTCTACACTGATGGTAGCTGTAAGTATCCGACCTGTCCTTCGACCTGCTATTCAGCTTTTGCAGTAGTTGCAGATTTATCCACAGATGATGTCCAAAGATGCAATCAAGCGGATGTTTTCAGAAGTACAGGAATCATGCCTGCAACATTACAAACTATCGCCACTGGCAGAACACAGGGGCGCCAGTTGATTCATCGTGCAGAACTTTCAGCAATTGCATTGGTTTTTGAAACGTTTGCAACAGCCACAGTTTACACTGATAGTTCCACAGCCATTTCCTTGATAAATCGATGCCGACGAGCTCAGTGTGTTGAAGATTTGATGGAACATGATGACATTGACCTCTTGAGCAGAATTTTCAGAGTTCTCACTGCCAATCATCAAGTCAGAAAGGTCAAAGCACATCAGAACCCAGTTAATGTATTCGATGCACTGCTTCGTTTTCATGCTTTGGGAAATACTGTTGCAGATACTGCCGCCAATTATGCATGTGTACATCTCCTGCCGGAAGTTGTACAACAATTGGAAGACAAACGAACTGATTTGCTAGAACAACAAGAGAAATTGCGCAATTTTTTTAATCTTAATCTGGATTTGCAACATGCGCGTGCCAAAGCAACTTCTATACGTGCCAATGATGAGAATATTGTAACAACACCAGTTGATGTGAAAAACCTTCTTTGCAATTGGACTGTGCATACAGCCTGGGAACAACCCACTTTGCTGAATGATCATGAGCTTGTCCATTCGGTGTGGGGTTATCAATGGGCTGTTGCATTGTTGGAGTGGGTACAATCATGTCGTTGGCCTGCTGAAGAAGTTCAGGATGACCCAGGCATCTCCTGGACAGAAATTGCAATTTGTCTCATGCTTCAACAAGGACAATGGTTGCCGGTTAAGCGACTCCGAGGTGACCACCATCTGATCCTTCAGGCCAACTCTCCGCAGGACCTGAAGGATCTTCAGCCAACACTTTCAGAGTTATCGACTACAGTTTACAATTTAATGAATCAACTACAGGGGCTTGTGCTACAGGCGGTGCTGCCACAACACTGCCGATTCGGCAAATGCAAGTCATTATACTTGCAAGGGTATCATGCATGGACTACGGGTCTCTCTTGTCGCCCTGCTTTCTCCCAACAAACTTGCGTTTTCAACTTTGTTCATAACTATGTGGCGGCACATTCTGGTTTGGATGAAACACCAAAGTTTCAAATTCCAATGGACGGAGAGATGTGGATAGAGGACATGCAGAAGGGACCTTTTGCTGAAAGGGTCAAGGCTTCAAGAGCTGCGATGTTGAGGGTCAGAAAACGACGGAAAGAAATAACTTGAGGATTTTGTTAACCTCATTCTGGCATTGGAGTGCTACTTTTTCACTCGTTTTTCTTCACTTCATTTCTTCAGGAAGGGCCACCAGGGCCATTTGGCAAGGAAGTTTCTGCAATGAATGCCATGAAGGCAATGATGACAATGAAAGCAATGAAAGCCTGAAGGCAACGAAGGCGAAGTTGGCAATGAAGTTTCACCAAGAACACACCTCCTAACACGGGAGGTTTCGGCCAGAACAACTGCTGTCCCTTGCGCATTGCTGGGGGACGGCAAACACCCAACGTGCAACAACGGCCTTAATTCAGGTTAGTGAAATATTATAATTTAGAGTGCGGGACGTTGTGGGTCCCCAGTTTTTACGTCATTTTTAGCTGTTTTTTGTTATTTTTAATGCATTTATTTTATTTCTTCAAATAAATTCTTACTGATTAAGTATGGTTCTAGATATGACAAAGTTTATTCTAAGTTCATCAAGTTAAGACATAATATGAACATTTTTATTAAAATTATATACTGCGGCACATACCCTAAATCGCATTTGAATTCAAATAATGACGAAACAAAATCTATGCTACATATTGGGGATGCCAAAGCAAAGGAGTGTCAAAGGAAAGGGATCTCAAAGCCAATGGTATGTCACTGCAATGGGATGGCAGAGCAATATAGAGAATGCTACTCGATAGAGTGGAGGGCAGTGCGATAGAAGTGGAGAGGCCATTGCTTCGAAGAATCTTTTACACAAGCTTATAGAGCGAGCGATATGCAGAGCCAGACTGCACATGAGAAAGCACAGTCAGAATCAACAAACAGCATGAGTGGATGCTGGCAGTGTGACAAGCAATCCGGAATTTGTTGCAGCTGAACTACAGATTAGAAGTATCGTGAATATAATTCTATTTATTGGCGTTTTATAGATATTGTTATTTAATTTTTTTTGACCTTTTGCAGAATATGGATCGTGATCCTTATTTGGTTGAACATTCAAGTATGATTGCATGCATGATGGCCCAGGGAGCCAACTAGAGACAAATGACTTTTCTAGCAGACAAGATACCCTAGAGAGTTGCCAAGAGACAGATGCACGTGTAACGGACAAGGATGAGGCTGAAGACTCAATGGCTTAAAGAGCCTCCAAGGTACAGACGAGTGTGCAGCAAACATGATAGCCCAGAGAGTTATCTGGAGACAGACAACATTGTAATAGACAAAATAGCCCAGAGAGGCACCTAGAGACAGATGACATTGCTTGAGGCAAGATAGCCCAGAGAGCCATCCAGATTTTTTATCATCTTATTCTTCGTGTTCCCTTTATACCTGTTCTCCTTTTGTTTTCTTGTCAAGGCCATGGGATATCGAAGCAATGGAGGGGATCCCAGTCTGCTTACTATGGGGCAGAGACCAATCAAACAGAATAGGAGACAGGACAGTGTCTCCCTAGATGGGCTATCTTGGTGGCTCTAGGTGGCTCTCTGGGCCATCTTGCCTGCTACAGCCTCGTATGGTATTCTTATGGGATTTCCAGTGGGTTCTTATGGGATTTCTATGGTATGTCTATGATATTTCTATGGAATTCCTATGAGATGTCTGAGGGAAATCTATGATATTCTTATGGGATTTCTTTGTGGTACCTATACTAATTCTATGTTATATCTATGATATTTTCAGATGATTCCTCCCCTCCCCTAGCTGGGCTATCTTGGTGGCTCTAGGTGGCTCTCTGGGCCATGTTATCTGCTACAGTCTCATATGTTATTCTTATATGATTTCCACTGGGTTCTTATGGGATTTCTATGGTATGTCTACCTTGTTAGTTTATACGCCTGTCCGTTGCGTTTGCAAACACTCTTCAAAGCAAATTATCAGGACGCATCAGGTAAGCATATGAGATATCCACAGAAACAAGAAAAATAGCAAGAAACAAGAACAAGAACAGAACACAAATGTAAGAAGCTCCACGACAAGAAAAAATATATCTGGGTTTGCTCTATAGGCCGTCTTGGGAGAGGTAAAGGGGGGGGGTCAGCCCAATTTTTTTTTTTTTTCGTTTGTTTTCTGTGTGGCTCTTTCTTTCCTGTGAATTAGAAATATAATCAGAGTCAGGTGTTCCTCAAGTCTGCTTGTTAGTGACACTACAGATTCATAAGCGTGAATTCCGTAGACGTAACATTTTTCCTAACAAAGATTCATATGTAATCTGTCACGTCATCTGTCCAGACATGTGGAAACGTGGGAACTGAGAAACGTGGGGACTGAGAGCGTCCCTTTCTGATAATTTACCCAGATATATGTATATGCATAACGGATATAGGTAGATGATGGATGGACCGATTGCATGTGTTTGTATATGTCTCTATATATATTATTGCACATGTATAGTTGTATATTTACTGTAAATAATGTATCCAGTATATATTATTTACATATATATATATACGTGTGTAATAAGTAGATAAATTTTAAATGTGATTAAATATGTATGTACACATATATATATACATATGGACATATCCATGTATAGTACCTAGAATAATTATAGATTACGTAGTACATCTTATTATAAATAGTATATACACAAATCCCAGCGATTTTGGTGGGGTACCAAGGTTTTGCGCTCGGGTCAGGTGTTGTGGCCTTTGATAAAGAGTACTTCTTCTCCAGCGATACCATCTTCGACTCTCCAGGCTGTGGGATAGTCACGGAAATTGCAATGGGAAGACATTTATATTTCAGACATTTTCAGACAAACCCTACTGTCCCTTTGTTGCGGCTCATGTTGATGAATTATCCCAAAAGACTTGCGCGGGTCCTGGGAGGAACTACTTGAATATGCGTACAAGCGTGATGGATTTCGCGCGGTCTCTTTGAAAAAAACAACGTGAATCTCGACTGAAAACAAGTCCAACCGCCAAGTTTGAGGATCCGTGCAGACTTAGCCTGTTGACTTTGGAGACATTTGCAAGCTCCAAATATGTAATCCAAGACAATAGTAGTTCTTAAGTCCAGGGCTTGGGGATAGTTTCAAATCTTATTTTAGGCGTTACATCGAACAAAAATGAAACACGTTTGAAAGCTAGTTTTAAATTCAAAACCCACGATCGCGCGCTTGATACCTTATACCGTATAACCACTGCAAGTGTGCATCGGAAAGGGAAAAACTGAAGTTTCCGGGCTATCTCAAATCACATGTCATCTGAACAGTCGCACCAAGAAGCCCCGAAAACATTGATCACACATATGATGCAGAGACCATCCACCCGTGCAAGTCCATAAATTATCCCATTAGATATCCCGATCATTCATGGTCACCCCGATGAACTTTTTGCTGGTTAGACCGCCATTTTTATTCTTACATGATGACCTTTAATGGTTAAACCCCTATTTCTGATGCTTTGATCATATTACTCTAAATCGCGATGTTGTTGGTTAACCCCCATCAGGTCCATTGGTTTCCGCGGAAAAGGACAATGATTTCTTCACCGCCCGGGTCAGGCAAAACTAGCTTCGGAGAGCCCTCGCAGGCTGGGACCAGATGAGTTCGCCAGAAATGATGTGGAAATCCCAGAAAATTTGTGGCAAGTCCATGAAAATCTCGGCAATCTGAGGGTTGGAACCCAAATATCTGCAATTTTCGACTGGAAAAGGATCATTCAGAGCCAATTTTTGAGGATTCAATGTGTTTTTTTTGATGGGAAGGTTTCCCTGGGCTCATGATCGTGAAGATCCTATTGTTCTACCAGCTACGAAAAGTCATATTATGGACACCAGATCTTCAAGTAGCATTGGTTGGAGCTTCATGGAAACAAATCCAGCTGCAAATGGAGTTGGGGAAGTACTTATACTCAGATCAACCACCCCCTGAGATATCCTTAGAATTCCTTAGGTATAGAACTATAGAACCACACTGTTACGGCATCACAAGGTTCTAGGAAAATGCGATGTTTTTTCCCGAATGCGTAGCGAAGGGTTTCCGTTTATAGTCTGGGGGTCTGGGGGCTGGACGCTTGTTCGCCTCCAGTTGGTCGTCGCGTCGTTTTCACGTCGTTTTTCGCGTCGTTTTCGCGTCGTTTTTCGCGTCGTTAATTCCGTGTCTATGGGGAAAGCTGCAAAGCCTCGCTTGTTTTGCTGCCACCACGTCGCCGTGTCTATGGGGGAAGCTGCAAAACCTCAGTCTCTGCTTGTCCTCTGGCGTCGCTGTGTCTATGAGGGAAGCTGCAAAACCTCGTTCGTTTTGCGGCGCTCACGTCGCCGTGTCTATGCGGGAAGCTGCAAAACATCAGTCTCTGCGTGTCCTCTGGCGTCGCTGTGTCTATGAGGGAAGCTGCAAAACCTCGTTCGTTTTGCGGCGCTCACGTCGCCGTGTCTATGCGGGAAGCTGCAAAACATCAGTCTCTGCTTGTCCTCTGGCATCGCCGTGTCTGTGGGGGAAGCTGCAAAACCTCAGTCTCTGCTTGTCCTCTGGCGTCGCTGTGTCTATGAGGGAAGCTGCAAAACCTCGTTCGTTTTGCGGCGCTCACGTCGCCGTGTCTATGCGGGAAGCTGCAAAACATCAGTCTCTGCGTGTCCTCTGGCATCGCCGTGTCTGTGGGGGAAGCTGCAAAACCTCAGTCTCTGCTTGTCCTCTGGCGTCGCTGTGTCTATGAGGGAAGCTGCAAAGCCTCGTTAGTTTTGCTGCGCTCACATCGCCGTGTCTATGGGGGAAGCTGCAAAACCTCAGTCTCGTCTCGAGTTTCTGCTTGTCCTCTGGCGTCGCCGTGTCTACAGGGGAAGCTGCAAAACCTCGTTCGTTTTGCTGCGCTCACGTCGCCATGTCTATGGGGGAAGCTGCTGTCTTGCTGCGCTCACGTCGCCGTGTCTATGGGGGAAGCTGCCAAGCCTCGCTTGTCTTGCTGCGCTCACGTCGCCGATTCTGTGGGGGAAGCTGCAAAACCTCAGTCTTTGCTTGTCCTCTGGCGTCACTGGGGAAGCTGCCAAGCCTCGCTTCTTCTGCTGCGTCGAGTCTCTGCTTTTCCTCGACTTTGTGCAAGCTTTGTAGTACAAAGTAGTACTGGGAACGACTTTGTGCAAGCTTTGTGGTACAAAGTACTACTGGGAGGTACTTTGTGCACGCTGTGTAGTGCAAAGTAGTACTGGAACGTGCTTTGTGCAAGCTGTGCAAGCTTTGTAGTACAAAGTAATACTGGGAAGTAGTTTGTGCAAGCTTTGTAGTCCAAAGTAGTACTGGGAAGTACTTTGTGCGAGCTTTGTAGTACACAGTAGTACTGTGAAGTGCTTTGTGCAAGCTTTGTAGTACAACGTAGTACTGGGAAGTGCTTTGTGCAAGCTTTGTAGTACAAAGTAGTACTGGGAACGACTTTGTGCGAGCTTTGTAGTACAAAGTAGTACTGGGAAGTAGTAGTTTGTGCAAGCTTTGTAGTACGAAGTAGTACTGGGAACGACTTTGTGCGAGCTTTGTAGTACAAAGTAGTACTGGGAAGTAGTAGTTTGTGCAAGCTTTGTAGTACGAAGTAGTACTGGGAACGACTTTGTGCGAGCTTTGTAGTACAAAGTAGTACTGGGAAGTAGTAGTTTGTGCAAGCTTTGTAGTACGAAGTAGTACTGGGAAGTACTTTGTGGGAGCTTTGTAGTACAAAGTAGTACTGGGAATTAGTTTGTGCGAGCTTTGTAGTACCAAGTAGTACTGGAACGTGCTTTGTGCAAGCTGTGTAGTACAAAGTAGTACTGGGAAGTAGTTTGTGCAAGCTTTGTAGTACACAGTAGTACTGGGAAGTAGTTTGTGCAAGCTTTGTAGTACACAGTAGTACTGAGAAGTAGTTTGTGCAAGTTTTGTAGTACAACGTAGTACTGGGAAGTGCTTTGTGCAAGCTTTGTAGTACTAAGTAGTACTGGGAAGTAGTTTGTGCAAGTTTTGTAGTACAAAGTAGTACTGGGAAGTAGTTTCTGCAAGCTTTGTAGTACACAGTAGTACTGGGAAGTGCTTTGTGCAAGCTTTGTAGTACAAAGTAGTACTGGGAACGACTTTGTGCGAGCTTTGTAGTACAAAGTAGTACTGGGAAGTAGTAGTTTGTGCAAGCTTTGTAGTACGAAGTAGTACTGGGAAGTACTTTGTGGGAGCTTTGTAGTACAAAGTAGTACTCGGAATTAGTTTGTGCGAGCTTTGTAGTACAAAGTAGTACTGGAAAGTAGTTTGTGCAAGCTTTGTAGTACAAAGTAGTACTGGGAAGTAGTTTGTGCGAGCTTTGTGGTACCAAGTAGTACTGGAACGTGCTTTGTGCAAGCTGTGTAGTACACAGTAGTACTGGGAAGTAGTTTGTGCAAACTTTGTGTAAAGTAAGGAGTCTGGAGTGTAAAGTGTAGAGTGTAGAGTGTAAAGTGTAGAGTGTGGAGTGTGGAGTGTAAAGTGTAAAGTGGAAAGTGTGGAGTGTGGAGTGCGGAGTGTAAAGTAAGGAGTGTGGAGTGTAAAGTGTGGCGTGTGGAGTGTAAAGTGTGGAGTGAGAAGTGTGGAGTGAGAAGTGTGGTGTGTGTGTGTGTAGAGTGTAGAGTGTGGTGGAGTGTGGTGGAGTGTGGAATTTGGAGTGTGGAGTGTAGTGTGTAGTTTGTGGAGTGTAGAGTGACGAGTATGGAGTGTGGAGAGTAAAGTGTGGAGTGTGCAGTGGGTAAGGTGTGGAGTGTCGAGTGTGGAGTGTGGTGTGTAAAGTGTAGAGTGCGGAGTGTGGAGTGTGGAGTGTAGAGTCCAAAGTGTAGAGAGTAAAGTGTGGAGTGTGGAGTGTGGAGTGGGTAAAGTGTGGAGTGTGGCCTCGTTGTGCTGGTGATGTTGTTGTGCTGGTGATTTCGTTGTGCTAGTGATTTCGTTTGTTCTGGTGATTTTGTTGGGCTGGTGCTGTTCGCTGGTGATTTCGTTGTGCTGGTGCTTTCGTTGCGCTGGTGATGTTGTTGTGCTGGTGATTTCGTTGTGCTGGTGATTTCGTTGTACTGGTGATTTCGTTGTGCTGGTGATTTTGTTGCGCTGGTGATGTTCGCTGGTACGTTCGTTGTGCTAGTGATTCGTTGCGCTGGTGATGTTGTTGTGCTGGTGATTTTATTGCGCTGGTGATTTCGTTGTGATTTCATTGCGCTGGTGATGTTGTTGTGCTGGTGGTGATGTTGTTGTGCTGGTTAGTTGTCTTTATGAACCGTTGCTCAGGTGCATTCGATGAGACGATATGAGCGCACGATGCATGCAAAAAAATATTCGTTTTCCTATTGCAGAGGTTTGCACTCGTAGTCCAAGAACGTGAATACATTCGGGTTCGTGGCTTCCATCTTGCATTTGAAAGTTCAGATCGATCTATGCAAGTAGTACATTACTGGATATTACCGGTGGTTTCACACTGTCAAAAATGATTTTTGCTACCTCGGGATTATGATCCCGTTTGACTAGAAGAATCTGGTTTGGTACGGGTTGAAAGTACCAATCAGACACAAGCAGACTTTTTGGTTGACTGCACATCCGCAAGGTGAGATCGTTGGGATACACGTTTTGGAACCAAGACGAGCTTCACGACTTCATCGTGAGTGAACTGAAACCGAAGCTTTGTCTCAAACTGGGATGCCATTTGTTGGGATGTTCTGTTTCGAAACGTGCAATTTTGGATTACCCATAAGTACCTTATATCTGTTCAAACAAAGCCCAAATGGTTACGGCGACCCAAAGCGGGCACTCGTACGAACGGGCCCACCAACAGCTGGTCATGTTTATATAGTGCATTAGATTTAAGTACGGCACGTGCTGGTTCAGAATTCCACGTTTATAAAACCCCAAGCCATACACCATCCTCAATGACTTCCATAAAAGTCATAAAACGGGTGGTATCAACCATCAAACAATCCACCCAACTAACATGACCCTGCAAGGAGGTGCCCCTTCAAGTCATAAGTTGGTTTACAATACCTATGTAACTATAGAGATATGTGTCATAAACGCTGGTTATTGGAACACCACCTTGTGCCATTGCCCGGAGCTGTTGGCCCAGGATCTTCCACAGAGACACCTACGACGTGATTTGCAACAACTGCAACCACTTCAGTGACCGTGTGTCAATGTGCCTTGGTGGGGTTTGCTGGCGAGAAAACTTGGGTTAGGTTGGGACGGTCCGAACACGAAGATTATTTGGTTATCCGGTTGTTGTCAGGTAGTGATTGGGATGGTAATACCGTAGTCTACTGTGGGAGAGAAAAATTGCCTGCAGAGCTCGCACCATCCTCGTGATTCGGATTTTTGGATGGTTTCAGGCTGCTAAGCAGCTTGGTGTTCAGTAAATTCCGAGACATGAACCGATTTCTTCACTTTGATGGTTTGGTCATTGAAATGCTCGAAGAGTCTTTTCCAAAGTTCTAGTACTTTCGAGTGCGGTACTCAGAACCCAGTTCAAAATCAAGATTTTGAAGCCACCATCATTATCATATATATATATATATACATATAAATATAAATATATATATATATATGTTTGTTCCCTATCATGATTCATATGTGTATATATATACATCATTTCAAACATTCTCGCGATTCTTCATGTCATCCAATGAGATCAACGCCTGAGGTACCTCACAGGGACTCATCTTCCAGAAGATATTCGCATCCAGTCGGATCAACTCATGGACCTTGCAGCTTGGAGCGAACCACCAGACCCCTTTTAGTCCTTTTTTAGTCCTATGGTCCACCTTCAGTTTCCCAGTGAAACATATGAAAACTGCCAGTGAAAACAGCCACTTTTATTCACAGAATTGGATGGGTTTTTTGTCAACCGGAAACCCCGATATTTGATGGGATTTAGCCCATGGTTTCCGGTGAAGATTTTCCCCAACAAACCAATCCGTTGATAAATTGCAATGAATGGCCATAACTTGGGAAACGACAAAGTTCGCCACTTTGAAAACATCTAAGGCCAAGTGCTGATGCCATAATTTGATTTGACCAGCAGATCCAAGCCATGGCAAACCCAGCAATATCCGTAATTAATTTAATTTATAAACAATTGTGTAATGTATGTATACAGTATACATAATAAGTATGCATTATGTGTATGTATCTATATATATATATATGCAGTATATTCACATTATATATAGTTATATATATATATACATATACACAATATTGTTATAGAATTGTATGATATATATATATATATGCATATACCATCTTCACGGGTCAATGTCCAATTCAGCGCCCGAGGTCAGCGTGCGGGCGGTGCGGCCCTTTTTAAATTGGTTTGACGCCCCAGCGGCGCAACGCCAAAAGTTGGGTGGCGGTTTGTAGGTAGATGGATGGCAACCCAGATAGAACAGCGTGCCTTTGCTAAAGTTGTCTCCAACTGACAAAAAAGGAAAGGTCCCTTCCAAACATTGGGATGCATCAAAATTACAACCCGACTCATAGATGTTGGTATTTAAGTCTCCTAGTGTGGATGGGCCAGCGAAATCCTTCACCAGTTAATAGGTGGTAAGCATCCCATTGTCTATAGGGTTTTAACATGTTTCAACCATCCAAGGTGGTTTATCGGATTTCATATGATTTCATCCATTCACAATAGTACCATCTCGGTCGCCTGGGAAAACGGGACGTCAAAGCCAGGCTCTTGCGCGACTGCGTGGTGAGCCGGGACGGCACGGCAAGGTCTGAAAATGGAAAATTGGCACGGCCAAAGAATGGGATTGCTATAAATTGCCAATCATAGGGAAAATTGCTATAAAATGCTATAAATATCATTAAATTTCTATAAATTGTTCTAGGCAAAATATGGGAACGTGATTGAACATGATGGTTAAACATCAAATTCTCCGGTATCCAGATTCTACGGCAAACCCGGCAGGACCACACCTTTGCTAATAATTGCCAGTGTATAACTGCCATCAATTTATTTTTGGTTGAATGCTCTGATTCAGCAAAATTTCGCCAACTCAAAGCTTTGGAAGAGTATCAAAGAAATTGTATCATCCCCAAATATGATCAAATGTGGCTATGGATCAAAAATATCAAAACCCAGCCACTACCATTTTTTGGTGGGATTTCCGCATCCAGAGATCCCAGCTACTTCAATGTTAGGGTCATCCCCAAAACCCCTTGTTGACAGGCCGGTGGATGTCCCACATGGCAAATGGCATCGCATCACGACATGTGAAGAGGTGCCATGACTGGGATGCTGGTGGTGGTGAGCCGAAGCCTGAAAGGGTTGTTTGAAAATAGGCTATAGCATGGTATAGCATATATATATGCTATATATATAATATAGTATATAATTATATATATGATATATATATATAGCCCCAATGTGTGGCAGTTTCAATGGATCAAACAACCGGTCCTTTTCGCTGATCCATGGGATCCTGGGGGTCCGATAAATTCTCAGCAGGACACCCAGCTGAAGGCACACGACGTAGCAGAAAAATTACCATCTGCTAATGGCTGACATAGCGAACTCGAAAATCACCATTTTTAATGGGAAAATCATCATTTTTAATGGGAAAATCACCATTTTTAATGGGAAAATCATCTATAAATGGAGGTTTTAATGGGAAAATCATCATTTTTAATGGGAAAATCACCATTTTTAATTGGTAAACCATCTACTGTATTTCTACGGGCCATGGCTTCCATAGCAAACTGTTAGTTTGCCAGAGGGTACCCTATGGTAAATAGCCTCCAATATGAAACCACAAAGAATATTCGCTGGCGATTGACTGGAGGCAATAGTCCGAGCCTGATTGTTGGAATTTGGGTTCATGGCCAATCATTCTCCTTGACGAAATACGACTGTGAATACAGGGCTCAGCAAGCTGACATTTCCGCAAGGTGGGATGACCTGCAGGTTGATTTTTCGATTTTTCCATTGCGAAGTTTCCTCTTTGCGAACTTGGCCAAAACCAAATCAGCCGTGATGCTCTCTTTTTGCCGCTCCGCAACTTGCCGCTGCAGTCTATCAGAGGTCTATTCACACTCTGTTGTCACCCCAGCACATCACAGCACATTTGGCTCAAAAAAAGGTTTCATTATTGGATGGTTCATGCTTCTTAACGGAACGAGCCCAACCCATGGGCTGGGAAGCCCATAGATCTGATACCGGAATCGGAATTTGGTCAAATTAGACACCCAAAAACTTGAAGCGTTTCAACGATGTCTAGAGAATGACCAGCCTTAAATCTCTTGATCACCTTTGACGGTACCTGAGACTCATCATGGCAGGTGGTGCCCGGCGCTGTGGTGGCACTTCATCCGGAGTGGGGCCGCACTGCTGGCGCGTGTGGATGCCAAAAGAAGGGGTGCTGGGAGGAACTCGATGCGCAGTCGTTGGAAAAAAAGGTGTTGGAAATATGGGTTAATACACCTGTGAACAGCCATTAATACCATTAGCAGCCATTGATCCATGAGGATTTTTTTTATTTTAATGGCTGTTTGTCTGAAAATAGTCTACCAAAAAAAAACAATAGATTCTCATGAGAGTCTCTATTAAAGCTGCCATTGATGGGTATCCCCCATTATCAGACACACCCATGTTGCTTGATGTTTGACAGCTGTTCAGTTGCTGTCAATGGTGTAGGTCAGCCCTTCCAAAAGAAGGTGCCACGACCACAAATAATCACAAAGGGATCAATATATTGGGTATATATAAGACATATTATGGTACCATACCATTTATACCACAGGACGAAGAAGTTGAGGGGTGTAGTACGCTTGCAGATCTTGAGATAGTGTTAAAAGTCATCAAAGCTCACGATATGTTTTGACATCATTCCAATCCTGTGCTTACCATTTCTTTCGACCACACGATTTACTTCAAATATCAGGTACTGCAATGTACTTTGTGTGCCCTTGCATTCCATAAAATTTTGATGATACATGTATTTCGTTCACAGCCGGAGTTACCCAATGACAAACCACTTCTTCATGCTACAACCAATTATTGTAAAATCCTCCATAGATGGACGTACACAGTATGTTTCTATTGTCCAATTTGATTGTGATGATATTATATATTGAATTGACTTTACGAATCCAATTTATATACCAAATGATCATCGCTCAGTCAGATTACTGTACATTTGCAAACGATAACACAATTAGAACATATTGGAACCACATAGAGATAACCAGTCTGTAGATTATGTATGTATATATATATATACCCTCTGGTAAACTAACATAACTATGGAAAACCACCATTTTTAATGGGAAAATCAACTATAAATGGTCATTTTCCATAGCTATGTTAAATTACTAGAGGGTATCCATTCTGGTTATATCATGATCAGTGGCTGAGTGGGTCAAACCCCAAAACGTCCATGTCCAGAACCGTTCGTGCAGGTTGGGCATCGTGTGCGATGCGCGGGAGACCGAGGTGCGCCGATGTGAAAATGTCATCAGCACTGACTTGGTAAAACCATTGGCAAACCATAGGAAAACCATAGGAAAATGGAGGTTTACCCTCTGGTTATGACTAACATAGCCATGGAAAGATCCACCATGCTATTAATTATATAATAGATAAACCATCTATTTCTATGGGCCATGGCTTCCATGGCTATGTAACAAATAACCAGAGGGTATATAGTATGATTTAGTGAATCTTTGTCACTTATTGATGAAATGAAATATAACATTCACTGAAAATGATGATTTCATCAGAAATATCATCTGAAAATTCATGATACATCAGAATTATACGCTGATATGTTTCATGATTATTTCATGGTGTTGATACCACTATATTTAAAGATCATGTCACATACCAGGCCTTAGGATCATGGGACCATGGCAGTTCCATCCTTTCTGATCATAAAATTTGGAGATTTACAATATCAAAATCTTTCAAAAAAATGAATCAAGCTACCAAAATCGACCTTAAATTTGATCCATGTTTGATGCTTTTCTGATGTCTCAATGGTTCGATTGGCAAGGCCTCTTTCCAGCGGCGGAACCAGGGCATCATCGGCCTTCCATACCTCAGTTTCTAGCTGGAATATCCCAAAGTTTGAATGGGAACAAATATATATATATATATGTATATATATACAGTTACATATATATATATATACACACACATGTATGATATGTTTATACTATATATATATAGAGATATAGATATATGTGAAGCACAATGAAACTATGGGATCATCATCAAACTACATGGCTGGTTGTTCATTGGTTAAATTGCTGGCACAGCCTGGCAACGGCATGGCGGATGAGTTTGGGTGGGAATCCTCCGGGATTTTGTAATCCCTTTCCCCCTAGAAACCATGGTGGATGTAGGGAATGAAACCACATATATCTGCGCTACAAAGGCTGGAACAGCTCCATTGATGGAAAGTCGATTCGTTGATGACTTTCCTGGAAAAACTTGGGGTATACTTCAAAGATCATCCCACTTAGCAACTGGCTAATAGCCCCTGGTTCGTAAGTCTCCAGATTCCCCTCCATGCGTCCCGCATTTGATTCAAGACTGGAGCGAGTTAGGGAGCATCCAACTTGGACATTACCCCGTGCAAAGCTTCTTTTTTAACGGGGAAACCCTGTTTAAAAAATCGTGGATGTATCTACTTCCAGCTTGGCTCCCAGGGTCTAAGCCCTCTTTTCGCTTCGGGGTGTGGATCCATGAGCCAAGGTTGTGGCACATACAGTTGCATGCCGTTCGGGCCGCCCAGCAGATGACACTTCGAGCTCAGAGACTTGAATAACAACACGAGCAAAAAGGACATAATGTCATCACATGATGAGTATAATGATGATAGTATTATTATGTATTATTACAATAATGACAATGACTTTAATAATAACAATAACAATAATGATAAATAGCAATGATGATGATAATAATAACAAATTTATCCTGTTTGCCATCATAATATTATTGATGATATGACCTAACTGTTGTGCAATGTCATGTCATGTCCTTTCCATGTCTTGGGGACGACTTTTTTCTACAGGCAAGGCATTTGCTGCGAGTCCCACACACGTTTGGTGGCACCTGATGGTGACATGGAGGCGCCAGCGGCTTTGTTCGTTCTTGGATTCAGGCCCTCTTCATGGCAACTTCGAATAAGCCATGTGGACCCAACTAAGGGCGATCTACCACAAGTCCCTTATCTGGTTGGTGGTTTGGAACATTTTTTATTTTTCCATATATTGGGAATGTCATCATCCCAACTGACAAACTCAGATTTTTCAGAGGGGTAGGTCAACCACCAACCAGTAATTATGTATGTTGTCAAAATTCCGTAAGGATTTTTGAAAGAAATGTTGGTTGGGAGTGTCAAGATGTCCGCATGCTGGAGCCATAACGCAACGCCCCGATGTGGGGATCCCTGGGTCGCAAGGTGTGCGTGAAATTCATGGAGGTGCTGACGAAATGTGGAGGGTCAATAGGGTCAATAGCTATGGGATCGGGGTCTGAACATCCAGCCTTTTACATTTCTTGAAAGCTATTTTGGACTTCACTTTGTGGTTTTGAATATGTTTGACCCATTTTTTCGGTTAAACTCAGCGAGAAATTCGAATGTGTTCTGTTTGTGGTCAATATGAACGTTAAAGGAAAGGAAGGCTGTGAATCCAGGTAGCAGGCATTAGATACTATCATATAATCACCTTATACATACAGACATACAGACATACATGCAGACATGCAGACATGCAGACATGCAGACATGCTGATATCCAGTCATACAGACATACAGACATATATATATATCATTGCAAATACATCTACAAAATATGTGATTATATCTTGTTATATATGTTTTTTTATGTGCATATATACGATCGCACACGTACATGACATTACGTTACATTACACACAATCATGCACATAATATTTATATAAGGATACCTCGGGTTGTCTCCAGGTCACGCTGCAGGAGCAAAAGGACGGCCTTTGCGCCCTGGTGTGGAAATGGGGTCTGAACATATCATCATTATAAACCATTGTTGTTGGGATTTTCATGGATTTTCCATTATAAACCATCCACCTAAAATGGGGTACCCCCATTTTGGGGGATAATGATGATTGATCAATGGACTTGCTTGTCCCCTATCAGACAAACCCAAATCTCAGGAAAAGTCATTGGAAAGCGATGAAAAAAATCCGTGGATTAAAACTCACGAGTGGTTATGCATACCCTCTGGTAATTTAACATAGCTATTGAAAATGGCCATTTATAGTGGGTCTTCCCAGTAAAAATGATGATTTTCCATAGCTATGTTAGTTTACCAGAGGGTATCCATTGTTTTCACATCATCCTGACCCATTGATTAGGGGAATCATGAAGAGCATCCAAGAACCATGTTGATTGGTGAGGTTGAAATCTTCAAAAGAGGACATTTACCAACCCCTGAATCCCTCCCTGAAGCTTGGTTGAGGAGGTTAGTGCGTCAATCGTGTTATCTGCGCAGCAGCATTTTTTCTCCTTGGCATGGAGATGTTCACCAACAAAAGCTGGACGATTCACCAAAATAGGTTGAGACCTGAATGACCAAACACCAAAAACACGCGGGATTTGAATCCACATTAGCGCCAACAGTATCTGGGATTGTCATGGTCTCATTGGTTTTTCATCGCTTGAGGTGCGTGTCGCTTGCAGACCCAGCGTGTGCCGGTTCACAGGCCTTTCCGTTTTTCCAGCTGGTCATGCCATTGGCCAAGCGGATTTTCCAGCCGCACCCGCTTGAGGCTATCACTTGTGACCATGGATGGAACGACCTTTGGGATTCACTACCGAGAGGCCGTTGTGGTGACGTTGTGGAACAGAAACTTGACTGGCTCTTAAAACCTATGCATAAGGTAGAAAACAAACCAAAAGTAAACCAAACATTAACTATCCGCAGTTAGGGTTTTTGAAATTGGCAATACCTCTGTTTGGGATGATGTAAGATGTAAGATTATCTAAGTGACCCTTTTCTGGTTGGTTACTTCATCACATCATTGAGGTTTGAGTGTTGACACTGATGACCCCTGCCCTGACAGAGGCCATGGAGTGCTTGACTCAGGCCGCGCAAGTGGAATGTGTCCTAAGAAATCCATTCGATTGCGTGGGTCTCTGACTAAACCATGGGGCAGTGAGGATGGGTAAGGTCAATGTTTATCCATGTATATATATATAATTATAATTATATATATATGATGTATACTGTTAATGATATGTATATGCACATACATCTTTAAACATCTGTTTTCTGAATGATTGCTGCACCAACTTGCACTGTTCCCAGACCTTTGGATCCAGTGGGAGATGGCAGTCTATTGGCAGCAAACGTTTCCATACACGGGAATCTAGCCATTTGGATAGATCAGAAATGTTTAGATACTCTCCAAAATCAATGCTGAGATCACTCACATCCCCCATATACTAAAAATGCTGATGTTGTATAAATGCCTCCCTTTTTCCATCCTGGTCTCATCTTGGATCTATTGAATTGGAGGCTTGGAGGCCTCAAGAATTAGGGCTATTGAGTCAAGTTACCTCCACCAACTTCGTTGGTGAAGTCGTTGGTTAAGTCCCCATATGTTTGTCGTTAAAAATCCCCATGCTTTGCTGGGAGACCCGGATTTTTTGTCCACCACCTGTCGCGTCAGCAACTTGTCACCAAGCCGGGTTTGCGGTCGGTGTGGACGCTGAACGAGAAGAGCGGAGCTCGGGGCTCGGCAGAAAACGTGGCATGTGGAAGTGAATCTTGTGGAAATGTCATTAAAATGGGGAAATGACCATCAACCAGCTCGGCAAAACAGGACAAGAAGCTGATGTTTGGGAATCACAACTACAAAGAAACTGGATGTTGAATGATTTTGATATATTTTAATCGCCCAAAATGGGGAGTTGAACTTCACCCAAGAGTTGGTTTTGTTCTCCAAAAATTAGGAATCAGCCCTGATACTTCCCCATTCGGGGAGTTAGACTTCGCTCAATGACGGTGATGCTGATATCTACAGGAAATAAGGGAACCTGTTTAATCTGGCAATTGAAGTATCTCTTTTTCAAGTATAATTGTCCTGTTCATCCGCAGATGTGTTGGGAGGTTGGACATATGGGTACCTGCTGCAATGTGGGTAAAACAACAATAGACCATAATAAACCACCCATTTGGGAATGGTTAAAAACCACCTTTGAAAATGGTGATTTGGGAGATGGTTTATGATTGTTTTGCCCACATTACAGTCGTGCCAAGTCCGAGGCCTTTGGCCGCGATGGTGAAAGTCCGGGGGGTCAAGGTGCAAATCCGGGGGGTAAGAAGTTCTTGTTTTGAAGGCAGGCCTTGAAACTTGAAACCCTGGGTTCTTTGGGTTTTACACCGAAAATGGTACATAAATACCATTAGACACTGAATGTTATCAAATATGTTATTGAGGAATGGTATTTGAACAACATTATCTCCATTGGAATATTATAACAGATAATGGAATATGGGAGTTATTAAATACCATTAATAGCATTATTGAGATACTTCTCCATTATCTCCATTGGAATAGGGACACCGCCATTTCAGGCTCAAAACCCTTTGGTCCAGTGGCCTGGCTTAGCCATTTCCAGTGGGGGATGAGTTAACTCTGAGCCACAAGTCGTCCTAATTCTACAGTTCCTTGTGGTAAGCCTCAATTAGAGTCTACATGATCATGATATTCATTCTGTACCAGTGATGTACCAGTGTTGATCTATCTGCTAAGTTACCAAGTCTTGATTTACATGTTCCATGTACCAGAATGTACCATCTATTACCATAACAATTTGCCAATTTTTAGCATCCAAAAATTTACGCTCATCAAATTCCACATTTCTTCATGGTCAAGGTGGCCGGAGCTTCGACTCTCATGAGGTGCCTGGTCTTTTGGGTCAAACATCGTTGTTGGGAGACCAGCTATGGGGGTTTCTATAAATGGAGGTACCCCCATAGCTGGATGGTTAAGGGAAAATCATGGAAAATCCATCTATAAATGGATGATTTCGGGGTACCCCTAGTTTAGGAAACCTCCATAAACTGTTCGATCAATGTCCGTTGGTTGGCCCATTTTTCAAGCGAGGATCCATCATGATCCATCTTGATCCTTGGAGGAGATAGTCCATTGACATCACCCAAAATCTCTGTCAGATTTGCCAGATCGGATCCGATTTCCCCTTCGCCCCTTCGGCCAGTTTCCAGCCTAGCTGCACCACACGAAACCCAAGTACCCAAGTCATGCCTCGTCATTCAGGTTAGCAAATGTCTATGGGTTGCAGTTGTGTATCCTCCAAATTGCATGGTTACTGCTCAAATTCAACCAACATGTCTGATCTCGTAGTGTCCGAAAGGTGGTACCTCAAAAGTTTGATGGTGATTCATCATTTCCCTTTTAAAATCTCCATTTGGGGTACAGTATGCCGCACACCCAAATATTACTGTATGTTATTGGTGATATGATATTCTATGATATTTTATTATATCCCGCTATATCCCATATGTAATCAATTTTCAGTTCCTTCCTCTTGCACAGGGTTGCTCCAACCTGCTATAGGTGAATCATAACCAACGGGGGGGACAGTTTTCATTTGGCCTCTCTATTCACCCATCGGAGTTTCCCCTCAAAACAAGGGCTTTGTTTGAAAATAGGTTGCGGGGAAAAAAACAAACATTGTTATATAATCATCATATATCATCATATATAATCATGTTCCAGAACATGTTCCCAATTCAAATGGGGGGTCTTACTGAGTATACCGTGGTATACCTCCATTGGGCAGAGCCATTGGAAGCCACGTTGAGGTGCCTGCGCTGGACCCCATCCAGATCTCCCATGGGGACCCCACGGAATTTCAAGAAGAGGCGACCTCGGATGATGGGTTTCTGTTTGCGGGACAATTCACTATGTTATAATATGTTATAGATGTGTTTATCATGTTTATCCATAAATGATATATAGATGTGTATAGATGATTAACCCCTAGAGTTGGAAATGATCGATGTGCATTCATCTGGTTTATTGTGAATTGTGAATTGTGAATCTATGATGTTCAATGACTTTCAAGCATGAGTGATCGCCTAAGAAAACCCCTAAGTTAGAAGTTTTCTGGAAAAGCACTCGTAAAGGACCATGGTCTCGTGCCATGAGATTCTACTGTAATCTTTCGTTGGACCACGGAGTTTGGCCCTTGACCAGGTCGAAGAAGGTAGCATGGTGGAGGCATGACTGCAGCTCCGCCCTGGAACTGTGTGGAACTGCCTGGAGATAAATATAGTGGTTGAGCTGTTTCAGGGTACACCAGGGTACACCAGGGTACACCAGGGAACCGTGTACACCCCTGAAAACGAACTTCCAAGCCCAAAAAATTGGTTGGAAGATGATTTTCCTTTTCAGAAATAAGCTTGATGGGTCTTTAAGATTGGCTCAAGCAGACTAACCATGTTTTCCAGAGTTCCAACTTCCACCAAGTACAGCTTGGTATACTACTCCCTGGTCCACTGGTACTTGAGGAACCGCCGTCCCTTAAAGATGGCCTATCCATTGAATCATTTTGAACATGTTTGAACCATTTGGGTTTGTCTGAAAATGTTGTGTACCCCATTGTACCCAATGGTTAATGATCAGATTTCCCTACTAAATGGCTATAATTGGGGGTATACCCCATTTTCAGACATACCCATGGCTTGATGGTCCAAAAGGCAGAGTTTCAGACAGAGTCGAGGCCCACGTTTCACCGAATTGCCAAATGTTTTTAGTGAAGAGCCGCTCAAAAAGATGCTCGTAGAGGAGCTCCTGGGAGCGTTCCGCGATTGTGATGTGGGAAGCATCTCCTCACATTTTTGTGAACCTCAAACAAAGGTACCTTTAGGTATAAGTATATTATATAGTTACTGTATATGAGTTATATGTACATTTATGATCATTTGTGTACATCATCTCCACCCAAGCTTGTTTCCCACATCAATCTAGGCAGGACTAATGCGTCCATGCCAGGTCACCAGCCCGTGGTGTTTTCGTTTAGGGCGGTCTCGTGGGTCTTTGAGGATGCCATGGTTTGATGCGAAAATGGCAATGTCTCGCCATGATTTTTGCAGCTCCCTCAGAAACGATGTCCGAGGGCATCAACTTGACAGATATGGTGTGTAACAAACACCATTTTGGACCATGTATCGCCGCAGGGTTGACTCCTGAGCAGCTGAAGAGACTCGAGCCTTCAGACACTGAACAACGGATACAAAACGCACACTTGGTGCTTAAGCGTAAAGTACCGATATACCCAACAAGACTGGTAACGTGATTGGTTGAGAGCTTGAAATGTTGATGATTCGCAGATCCAAAAGGTTGATCCCGGAAGCGACGAAGGACATCGAGCTTTAAGAACACCTGGCTGCAAAAAGGCTGTGATTTTCTCTTCAATAGAAGCAATTTGGCATTGGTACGTGTTGGACTTTTTACTATAGACATCGACTGTTTCAAGAATCCAAGTTGTTAACAACCCATTTGAGTGTAAACTATCCCAATCTTGGATGTTTGTGTAGCCATCTTTACGATGTAAAGCCATCCTAAACTATACTTCAACCATCTTCAGTGGTAAGACATGGCTTGGCTTTAATCAGTTTGATAGCAAGGTTCGATACCGTTGGGCCATGGCTTTGGGCCTGCGCATTCCACATGCTTTCAATCGCCAGCGGCTGGTACGGCTGGCATTTGCCCGGTCACAAGCGAGGCGTGGTTCACCAGCTTGTTGCCACCGGCGAGCCAAATTATGGGTATGAGATGGTATGAACATAGCGTGATTACGTTATGTGTGATTATTGTCCTGGTAGCTAAACCCAATCATGAACCACTTCCATGTTGATGTCGCAACAAGGCAAAGAAGTAGCCTGAACTCTGAGCATGCTAAATACCACATGTAGAAAGTCCGCCAGATTGTGCAGCGCAAGATCCACTAGCGTTCCAAGTTGCTAAGTGATGTCATGTGATGTCCTTCTGTGTCTGTCGGCTTCTTTGGCTCAGCTCAAAAAAGTCGCGTCTCCTAGATGCCCGATGTGAGCGTCTTGTTTGTTTTTGGGGGTACATCAGGCCTTATTCTTGAACATGCCAGTATTCAAGGGGTAAAATGACCCCAGCCAGATGACCAGGGGATGTGCCTACGAGAGTGCCAGTGAGGCTGGGGACCGTTTTTGAAAATGGGGATGGGCCCCCAAATCATTGCAATCTAATAAGGATTTTTTTTAATAAATGAAGGATGATAGACCCAAGTGTCCTGAAGATTGAAAATATCGCGCACACCAAATTTCAAAGTTGCAATTTTCAAAAATATATACAAATAATATACGTATAGATATACATATGTTGCATAGATTAAAAATATAATATTTATATTTCGATGTAAGTATATTTATATACGGTTATATGCATATATATATAATATTGGTTTTATTTTACATGTAATATTTTTAAATAGGTCGATATACTATATATAATATTATATATATCAGGTTCCACATGCCGTGCCAATTCCGAGTGTCCAAACCAACATCGATGGAATCTACCAGCTGTGTACTAAATGAAACAATTGTATACGGACTTTTACGCAAAGTTTGACTGCACAAGTACAATTACAAGTCTACGTAAAGATATCAGAATTATATTGTGCACATACACAAATACAAGTGTAAACTGGTGCAAACAAGTTGTATCCGTTTCAGGTATCCATATACATATATATATATATGTATACATCAAATGAAGTGTCTGTATATATATATATATATATATATATATGGTGCATATATTAACATCAACCAACCATGCTGTTGTCAAAAACTATGCAACGCGGAATTCCACCGCAGCCTTTCGAGGCATTGATCACAGCTGCGAGACATCCGAGCCAGGAGCGCGGCCTGGTGGAGCCAACCATCCAATGGCAACCCATTGGATTTACTTTAAGGGATCCCATTGGTGATGTATTTTGGTCATGGTTCACCCAATTTCACCCATGAACATCTCCACAACTATCCATGATTTATCATGATTTCTTAAAACCCAAATCTGCTTCAAATAATGAACAGTGGATTTAGTTCATGGATTTATTTGGACAATTTTGCGTTGATTGGTAAAAACCATAGCTGTGGATTGGTAAATACCCCAAGCGTTTCAAATAAATCCATAAATATGAACTTCCATGAATATCCCACGAATATCCGATGCAACATCACGTTTCATGGATCTTGATGGGGTTGAATGTGGTAAAGCCAAGTTCAAAATAACCATTCCCAAATTTGAGGCTTATGCGATTGGGTATGCCTCGGATGATGTAAAATGTCCGATGATTCGGATGATGTAAAATGTCCCATTACTACCCATTACTGTGCCTAAACCAACGATGGCTGGGGGTCATTTTACATCATCCCAGTCATAGGAGTATACCCAGTGCCATGGTCACCATCCCCAAGTTTGAGGTTTATGAATTTGAATTTATTGGATATATTATATTATTATATACCTCAAAAAGAGATGATGTCAAATGGTTTATGGATGCTCAATTTTCGCCATCAGGAGACCTTTCGTCGATGTGTGGCAGCCATTGAGTCAGTCCCCGAGGCCGGAATCTCAAGTGGAATGTAAGCCATGTAGAACCGATATATAGCTGGAGATATTCCATCAATCCAACTGAGTTAGGCTACGGGTACTAACCACTTAGGCATATATATATATATTGTCTATTTACTATGTTTCTTTATTTTTTATTTACTTATTACTATATATACAAAATATTTCATATCCTTGCATATTTTACTATATTATATTTCAGACTCTATATTTCATTGTATTTTTCTTTACTAGATTATTTCTTATTTTATGTTTTGCAATATTATATTTTATTATTTTGCTTTTTTTCAATTATTATCTATTATAACTTCATTTATGTTGTTCTTTTTTTGATGATAATATATTTTATTGTATTATATTACATTGAACTAGCAACGCCGGTTCGGATTTCGCGCTTCACCCGATAAACCGATAAGCCAAGAGTCCACCGGATAAACCGATATCCGAGTCCTTGGACTCGCGGATGGAAATTGGCGATTTGTTGGAGCGGCCCAAGGGAATTGCTGCAGCATATGAGCCCCTGAAATTGATAGGTGGGGACACAACCAGCAGTATGCTTAACCAAGAATGCGTTGGAGCCCCGAAACGACTTGTAAGCATGATCATGATCACTACCACTAGTACTATACCAGTAGTACCGCACAAGGTGGTGGCGGAAGTTTCAAAAACAGGAAACCTATAGGAGAGGTCGGTTGTTTTGAATCCCGGATGGCAGAGCTAATCCACTGATGGACTGAAAGGTGGTTGGGGCTGTGTTTTTTTGGAGTGGTTGCAATGGTTGGAGTGGTCACCTGGTCGGTCACCTCACCCACAACTGCTGGATGTAGTGTGGTGTAGTGCAGCTGTAGTTGTAGTTGTGGTGTAGTGGTGTTGTAATTGTGGCGTAGTGTAACTAGTGTAGTGTAATGAGTTGCAGTTGCATTTGTGGTGGTGTAACGAGTGTAGTGTAATGTAGGGTAGGGTAGTGTAGTGTAGCGTAGTGTAAAATAGCGTAGCTGTAGTTGTAGTTGTAGTGTAATGCAGTGCAATGTAGTATAGTGTAGTTTAGTGTAGTGTGGGGTAGCGTAGCGTAGTGTAATGTAATTAGTGTACTGTAGTGTAGAGTAATGTAGTGAAGTTGTAGCTGTAGCTGTAGTTGTCGTGTCGTGTAGTGTAGTGTAGTTGTACCGTAGTATAATTGAGTGTAGTGGAGTGTAGTGTAGTGGAGTGTAGTGCAGTGTAGTGAAGTGTAACTGAGCGTAGTGTAGTGAAGTGGAGTGTAGCGTAGTGTAGTGGAGTGTAGTGTAGTGGGGTGTAGTGCAGTGTAGTGAAGTGTAACTTAGCATAGTGTAGGGAAGTGGAGTGTAGCGTAGTGTACTGTAGTTAGTGTAGTGTAGTGTAACGTAGTGTAGTTGTAGCTGTACTTTGTGTAGTGTAGTTTAGTTATTGTGGGGTAATTGAGTGTAGTGTAGTGCAGTGTAGCGGGGTGTAGTGTAGTGTAGTGTAGCGTAATGTAGTGTAGCGTAGTGCAATGTAATTAGTAAGGTGTAGTATAGTGCAATGTAGTGAAGTTGTAGCTGTAGTTGTAGTTGTAGTGCGATTTAGTGGAGTGGAGTGTAGTGTAGGGTAATTGAGTGCAGTGTAGTGTACTGCGTAGTGTAATGTAATTAGTGTACTGTAGTGTAGTGTAATGTAGTGACGTTGTAGCTGTAGCTGCAGTTGTAGTTGTAGTCTGATGTAGTGTAGCGGAGTTGAGTGTAGTCTAGTGTAGTGGTCGTTGTAGTTGAAACTGCTACAAAACCCCCACGTTTTGCTCACTTTTGACAAGGTGCACAATCCCCTGCGCCTGCCACGAAAAACGACATCTGAACGTCCAAAAGTGCTCTGTACCCCTCAGTTGTTTTTTTCGCTTTTGGCTTCGACATGTGCTTCGCGCCACAACGGCCTGCACTTTTTCGACATGTCAACTTGCAAAAGTGGTCCGATGTTGGTGCGTTTTGTGCATTTTGACTTGGACATGTGCTTCACTCACCGCCGGTTTGCTGCTGGAATCTTTGGGCATGAGCCATCTAGAATGACAAATATATCCCAGAAATTGCATTTATACACTCAACATCCGGATGGGGATCTAAAAATATTTTCTAAGTTTGGTTCATCTTGATTCGTATCAGGCAGCAAGAGGCCGGGCGGCTAGAACCAAGCAAACCACAGATTCTTTTGAACGAACTTGACCCCAGCGATCCATGGCCTCCTCTTCGTCGGTTGGTCGGGATGCACTTTGCATTTTGCACCTGCTTCTGAAAATGTGGGCACAAATGCTATGTCCGTGGAAACCATGGCAGCACTGATGAAAAAACAAGATCGGCAAGCCATGCTTTGGATCGCAGTCCCCGGGAATGCACATGAATTGGAGGTCTGCAAGCGAAAGGGTGTGGGGATTGACTTCAGTGAGCCGGAAGGCCACGCAGGCCCAAAATCGCAGGTGCGTGGCGTGGCAGCGTTGGTGAGCATGTGAGGCTGCCTGGCAGCAATGGAAACTCGCGCTCTGCTTCTTCATCGGCGTTTGGAGGCAGAGAGCAATGCTCACAGGCGTGATGCTTCTTTCGGATACCTTGAACAAGAGGGCGACAAAACGGAGCTGGCGATTCTTGCATGGAGCCCCGGAAACTTGCTGCGCACTGGGCACAAGCTTCATTTCTGAACGCGGAAACCAGCTCATGTTAGAACGCGAAAACTAGCTCGTTTTGGAACGCGTATTTGGCAACGTTTTTCCACGGTTTTCTGCTTTCCTGGTTCCCTTCCCGTTTTCCTGGTTTCCTCGTTTCCTGGTTTCCTGTCCCCGGTTTTCCTGGTCTCCTTTTTGTTTCATCCGGTATATTTTTCTGATGTTATTTCCTGGTTTTAGTCTATCCATGTCTTTCCTGGTTATCTCGTTTCCAGGTTCCTGGTTTCCTGGGGTTTGCTTGTTTGCTGGTTTTCTGGTCTCCTATTGTTTTGCTGATCTCTTAGCTCGTTTCCTACGTTTATTTCCTGGTTATGTCATTTCCTGGTTATTTGGTTTCCTGGTTTCCTGGTCTGTTAAATTTCAAAACTACCTGGGATGCAATAAGTTGTTTTTACCTATGGGGAATTCAAAAAGTTGTTGGGACATATGGGGCGTGGGTACCAATAACTTATTTCATTCTTTAAGAAAGACAATGTTCCTTGAAGAAACACAAACTCGCATACGTCGTTGCAAGATGATGGATGGTCCAAAATTGCAACGCACAATTGTAAGAAAGAAGGATGAAGACTGATACTGATACGTTATACCCGAACCCAGAATGGACCCGACACCAGTAACATTTTTTGGGCCCTGCATGTTAGAAAATTAGGTTTTGCTGTGATGCAGCCAAGGCTGTCAAATAGAATTTAAACGTGTATGAGTTACTGATAGACGAAATGAGCCCACAATCCGATCACTCCTGCAATGCATGTGTGTGTGCGTGTTGTCAGATCCCACTGACGTTTTCAAAGAGGCCGACTGACAAAAAAACAGAGAACATGAGCTAAAGGCTGAAACTTCACTACAACGTCAGAAGTTCGTCAAGTTCCTCAGAGGTTCGCCAAGTTCGTCAGAAGTTCGCCGCGTTCGTCAGAATTTTGTCAGAAGTTCGTCAGAAGTTCGTCAAGTTCGTCAGAAGTTAATCAAGTTCGTCAGGTCTCATTTTATAACAACAAAATAAACTGTTTGGCCTTCCAAATCAAAAAGAATAAGCTGTTTTGCCCACCAAAATCAAAGAAATAAGTTGTTTTGACTCCCAATTAGGACCTCCACCCAGGCCTCCGACGAATTTGACGAACTTCTGACGAACTTGACGAACTTCTGACTAACTTCTGACGAACGTAACGAACTTTTGACGAAATTTTGACAAACTTGACGAACCTCTGAGATCTCAAGAGGAACTTGATGATTTTTGTCAGAACTTCAGAAGACCTCTTCATAAATAGAACTGACTCATCTGCCAAAATGTTCAAACTACTGGCGTTGTGAGAAAAAACTGTTGATTTTGCGAAAGTTTCCAAAAAGTGGCATAGGTAGATCAATATCGGACAAAAGTGGCAAAGATTTTGGAATTATTTATACGCTCCTCTGACCATGCATTACAGTGACAAAATGACAAGCTTCACTTTAACGTCACTCCCCCAAGAGAAAAAGCAAGATGCAGCCCACGAACCCGAATGCTCACACGTATGTTAATGGTATACAGTTGTCGAAACAGATGGATATGCAGTCACGCAGAACACTTCTCTGAAACAGTTCGCTTGAACAGTCTTGTGCACTTTTCCCCTGTTACCGTAGACTGTGGAATATGGAAGAAGGTGGCGTGCTAAATGTGGAGTGTGGAGTGTAGAGTCGGGAGTGTAAAGTATGGAGTGTAGAGTGCGGAGTGTCAAGTGTAAAGTGTGGAGTGCGGAGTGTGGAGCGTAGAGTGTAAAGTGTGGAGTGTAAAGTGCAGAGTGGAGCGTAAAGTGTGGCGTCTGGGTGTGGAATGGTTTTGACTTCGAAATGTGCTTCGCGCCACAACGGCGTGCACTTTTTCGACATCTCAACTTCTAAAAGTGCTCCGAACCTGGTTTGCTTTGTGCATTTGCCACAACAGCGTGCAACTTTTCATCTCTCATCTGACCACATGGCTCCGCATCCGCCGCTTTAGCAAGCCTACTTTTCGACCCTCGGGAGCCACAAATCATTGGAAAAGCACAGTGTTTTGCGACTTTCCTGCCTTTTTGCGCACCTGGATCTTCTTTCTTCTGAGACTTTCTCTTTTTTGATCTTCTTTCTTCTTCTCTTCTCTTCTCTTACTCTTCCCATCTCTGCTTTTCATCTGTCCATGTTGTCGGAAGTTTGACTTCTAAACTTCCTTAGACAAATTTACTGCGCTACATTACACTACACTAATTACACTACAACTACAACTAAACTACTACAACTACAGCTACAACTACAAATACATTGCATACACTACACTACTCTACACTACTCTGATTACACTACAGCTACAACTACAACTACAACTATACTACCACAACCACTACAAATACAGATGCAAATTTACTAGGCGACAGTACACTAATTACACTACACTACCCTAATTACATTACACTACACTAATTACGATACACTACACTAATTACATTACAACTTTAACTACAACTACAACTACTATTACTACTACAGCTACAGCACCAGGTACATTACACTACGCTACAACTACAATAACAACTGCAGCTACAACTACATTGCACAACACTACGCTACACTATTTACACTACACTACAACTGCGACTACAACTACAACTACACTACACTAAGCACACTACGCTACGCTATACTACACTGACTACAACTGCAGCTACAACTACAACTACACTACACTAGGCTACACTACACTAGGCTACACTACAGCACGCAACACTACAGCGCACTACACTACATTACATTACACTACACTCATTACACCACACCACAACTACAACCGCAATTACACTACAATAATTACAGTTTGCTACAACTACAGCTCCACGACACTACAACTACACCTACAGCTGCACTACACCACACTACATCCAGCAGTTGTGGGTGAGGTGACCACTGCAACCATTGCAACTACTCCAGAAGACACAGCTCCAACCACCCTGCGGTCCGTCAGCGGATTCGCTCTGCCATCCGTGCATCACAACAACTCACCTCTCCTATAGTGTCCTATCTCTGAAACTTCCGCCACCGCCTTGTGCGGTACTACTGGTGTACATATAATATTTATATATATATTATATATATATATTATATATTATATATTATATATATATATATTTATTTATTTATTTATGTATGGATACATATCCTAAGCCTAACTATTCCATTAACAAAAATGTGGATTCTGACCAGCTGCAAGCCCCAAAGAGTTCGGCCTCCAGGGCGACTTCTGGCTGCGTTTTGCGGCAGAGGAGGAGGAGATGCAACTCCAACGCCTCAGCTCGTCGGGACGCACGTCGTTGGATGATTCAAGGGCTGGTGTCCCAGGAATTACTGATAATATTCCAATAATATGAATATCTCAACAATACATCATGATTGATAGGATCTATTGGCAATTTTGTGTGTTTTGCATAAGTACATCCATAACGGGAATTTTATTCACCAACAATTGGAATTATCGGAAATCACCTTTGTTTTTCGCATTTTAGAAAGTTCATCATGAAGTGTGCACTTGAGAACCTACGATACTTTGGGAGAGGGTCAGTGCGAGACAGTTCGAGCGGGCTATGATGAACAGACAATTTAAATGATTATGATGGTTTTGGTAACCCCAACTATTCATCACTGACGGATAAACCTGCTAAGTTACTAAAGGGTTGGGATGTGCAGTGCGCCATTTTGTTCTGATGAGGGGTGGCTGGTTTAAAATAGCCAAGCCAAAAATAAACCATCCTTAACTTGACCATGTGGGTTTGGTATCTGAAATTTGACGGGTAAAACCGTTCCATTCATTGGTTCAGAGCAGATTTCCGCTCTTAAAATTTCCATTTAGGTTTTACCGAATTTTCAGACACACGCAGGAAGGGACAAATGTGCAGTGCTCAAGTTGTACCAACTGGCAGAATATGAAACATATATATATATAAGTATAGGGATTCTTTAAACCATTGTGGGAACCCCTATAAGGCAGCAACGATATTGGGACTATGTCAGCAGAAAGGCACTTGATGTATGAAATTATATGTCTAGGTGAATTACAACGACACCCTAGCAACGTCACTCTACTGTAAATAATGTCAAGTTGAGCAAGGCCGATCACCCCCAAATTCCTTGATTTCAGCTTGGCAAATTCTTTCAGTTCAGCCAGATGTAAGCATGTGAACGGATACATGCACCTACGGTATATAAATCGATAAAACACAAATATCTATCTACCTACTAGTATCTATGTACCTATCTACCTATCTGCCTATCTACCTACCTACCTGCCTACCCACCTACCTACCTATCTACCGATCTATCTATCTATCTACTTATCTATCTATCTGTCTGTCTGTCTGTCTTTCTATCTATCTATTTATCTATCGATCTGTCTATCTATGTATCTATCTATCTATCTATCTATCTATCTACCTATGGTGTATACAGACACACGCTCGCGTTCTCAGTTTGTTGGTTCTCCTTAGGTCGTTCAGTGTAGCCCGCCCAGGTCCTTACCGAAAGGTGTTCGCTTGGTCCCTGGTTTGCTGGAGCATGTGTTGCCCAGCGAAGTACCGCCGACAATTGAGGCAGTTGATGTCGGGGGTGGGGATGGGGTGAATGTGGGGTCCACCGCCATATATACGGGGATAATTTCTACAACCCATTTAAGCATGTTTCGTAATATTATTGGGTGTGCCACCATGAACCATCCATTTCTACAACCCATTGGGATTGGTTTATGGCTTTGCGTGACTCCCACATTGTGGATTTGATGGTTTGTGTAGCCAAGGATCATGTCTGTGATGGATTGCTCAAATTTGCCCTGAAAGCCGTTCAATGTTCACAACCACAAAACGGGCCAGGATTTGACAAGAAGAGCCTTTAAAATCCGGACATCGTGGGAACAACTACAGGAACCCCGCCTGTTTTGGTGTGTAACACCATAGTTTCCCGATTTTTCCTGCATATATGTTTTCCTAGAAACCAGGGCAACTTATGGATCAAGTTCTGGGAGATTGGCAGGGGAAAGCATCCCAGATGGCCTAAAATTATAGTACTTCGCCAAGGCTCTTCAAACCCAGAACCAGTACTTGTATCCATCTAAGATCATTTAAGGTTGTATTTATATATCACAAATAAACGAATATGTATATATATATCATACATTGTAAATACCTGTGATCAATGGCTTACAAGATGTCACAGGACCAGTTCAGACTGTTAACCCCAAAAGCTGTAGGGTCCATTACGATTAATTATGGCCGAGGTGAAATCATCCCCAATGACCTCAAGTCGTCAGTGTTTGTTGAGTTATAATTTGCCAAGTGTTTTCTCAGAATCAGTTATGCATCCCCGCACAGCAGCTTATTGTCATCATTCGAATCAGCTCAGAGCCAGGTTTGTCTGAAAATGCATTGGTTAATTAGTCATCATTTTCCCAGGCATGTGTCATAGCACCTATTTATGGTGATTTGGGGGATGGTTTATTGTTGTTTTACCCACGTTACAACATTTTCAGCTCAGACCCCCGTTTTTTTCAAGGCGTTGATCTTCCCGTTGTTGAGCGACAGGTGGTGCAGCTGTTGCCCCGCATATTGGGCGCCCGAGAAGGCTGGACATTTATGGTGGATGGCTGATGTCTTAACGGAGAGTTAAGCATTACTTCTAGGGATTTAAGGATTTACTTCAAGAAATTTGCATGTCTCTTTTGGGGGTTTAACTATCATTTGCCAAGATTCTTTAAGCAAAAATTGGGAAGTGAAGCGAATGAAGCGTCGAAAATGATGACTTTGTGGGGAAATCGGGGATATTTTACAATGAGGTAAACCCATGTAAACCCAAGACTTGACAATTCCCAATTGGAGTTCGTTATTGCGTAAACCTTCTAATGCAAGATGACCCCCGTTCAAGAAGGTTGGCTTCTACTTTGTGGATCCCACCATCCTCCTAGTTGATTGATTGATGGACTGGGTTTCCATCAAGTGTTAAATTTTCCTAGAACCGCTATATAATAGTTCTAAAAACCCAATAGTAATGATGGTATGTATTCCTAGTATAGTAGTCCAGTTATATACATATTATCAATATCTTCATACCCATTAGATAATTCATAGTGATCGTAGTGTCGTGCATATTAAGATATTAAGATTCAGATATCATTGTGAATTTCATGAGGGTGTTCTGATATTGTAGTTAGTGCTTCTTCATACATAATACTACTACGTATAATATCCCTATATGGTAAATTGTCTTTACGGTACTGTACAATATACTGTACCTTTTGCCGGTTGTATCCATTACAAATATATCGTGCAATGATTTTTTATAGTATATTATTATCTAAGCATACCTGTCTATTATGTATATTGCTTTTCATAATTACAACCGTTTGAACTAATCGAAGGAAGTTTAGAAGTCAAACTTCCGACAACATGGACAGATGAAAAGCAGAGATGGGAAGAGTAAGAGAAGAGAAGAGAAGAAGAAAGAAGATCAAAAAAGAGAAAGTCTCAGAAGAAAGAAGATCCAGGTGCGCAAAAAGGCAGGAAAGTCGCGAAACACTCTGTTTTTCCAATGGTTTGTTGCTCCGGAGGGTCGAAAAGTAGGCTCGCTAAAGCGGCGGGTGCGAAGCCATGTGGTCAGATGAGAGATGAAAAGTTGCACGCCGTTGTGGCGCGAAGTAAATTTCCAAGTCAAAATGCACAAAACATTGCATGTTCGGACCACTTTTTGTCGTTTTGCGTGGCAGGCGCAAGGGATTGTGCACCTTGTCAAAAGTGAGCAAAACGTGAGGGTTTTGTGGCATTTCCAAAAACGATGGCAGGTGTGGGACATTTGAAGAGGATCTGCAAAGATGCATTTTCCGTGGCAGGCGCAGTGCAAGAGACATGTTCATCAGAGATGTAAGGAGGTCCGGGCGCCGATTTCCGGAGAGGGGTTGCATTTTGGAGCATCAGATCGTCAGTTTTGGGAAGATGATTTTGCGTGACAGGTGCAGCACTTCGTATGACCTGGCATCACTTTTTTCGTGGCAGGCACAGTACTTTAGACAGGTGGAGTGGAAAAATCGCAAAACGCATTGGTACGAGGCCGTCAGCTCTGCACACAACTTTCCATTTTTGAAGGAAGTCTCGCAGAATTGCATCTTTTTTGATGTTGTCAACTTCAAAAAATGAGGAAGTCTCGCAGAATTGTTTCGATTTTGATGTTGTCAAGTTCAAAAATTTAGGAAGTCTCGCAGAATTGCTGCGCTTTTGATGTTCTCAAGTTCAAGAGCTGAGGAAGTCTCGCAGAATTGCTGCGTTTTCAAGCTTGCAGGTAGACAGACAGACAGGCAGACAAACAGATAGATGGATGGATAGGATGGGATAGGATAGGATAGGATAGATAGGTAGATAGGATAGGATAGGATAGGATAGGATAGGAAAGAATAGGATAGAATAGGATAGAATAGGATAGAATAGGATAGGTAGATAGATAGATAGGTAGATAGATACAACTACAACTACAACTGCAACTACAAATGCAAATACAAGTACAGCTACCACTACATGACATCACATTACATTACACTTCACTACACTACACGGCACTTACTACACTACACTACATTACACTACACTACACTAATCACACTGCACTACACTACACTACCCTACACTACACTAATTACACTGCACTACATTACAACTACAACTACACTACCTTGCACTAGGCTACACTACACTATACCATACTACATTACACAACAATACACGACATGACGCTGCACTACACTTCACTAATTACACCACACCACGACTACAACTGCAACTGCACTTGCAAATACGCTAATTACACTACAGTACAGCTACAGCCCCACTACACTACACTACAACTACAGCTACAACTGCAACTACAACTACAACCACTACCCCACACTACATCCAGCAGCTGTGGTAAGGTGACCACTGCAACCATTGCAACCATTCCAAAAAACACAACTCCAACCACCTGTCGGTCCATCAGTGGATTCGCTCTGCCATCCGGGATTCAAAACAACCGACCTCTCCTATAGGTTTCCTATTTTTGAAACTTCCGCCACCGCCTTGTGCGGTACTACTGGAAATTAGAATGACACTATTTTTGTGGATAGGTATATCATAGTGAATCACAATAACAACGCCAAGCATGACAGCAATTATGACTTAAGAATTGTGATACAATCAATATAATTATTTGTGGGTTAGGATGGGTACTAGACCGTTTTTCAGCAACAGATTAGCATTTGTTTTATGAATTACAATCCACCAAATTCAGTTAAGATGTTGAATTATGTGAAATCATAGTAGTGATAGTAGTGATAGTAGTAGTAGTAGTAGTAGTACTACTACTACTACTAAGCAGCAGTAGTAGTAGTGGTAGTAGTAGTAGTGGTAGTAGTAGTAGTAGTGGTAGTAGTAGTAGTAGTGGTAGTAATAGTGGTAGTAGTAGTAGCAGTAGTAGTAGTAGTAGTGGTAGTAGTAGCAGTAGCAGTAGCAGCATTGGTAGCACTAGTACTAGTAGTAGTAGTAGTAGTAGTACTACTACTGGTAGTAGTAGTACTACTGGTAGTAGTAGTACTACTGGTAGTAGTAGTACTACCGGTAGTAGTAGTACTACTGGTAGTAGTAGTACTACTGGTAGTAGTAGTACTACTGGTAGTAGTAGTACTACTGGTAGTAGTAGTACTACTGGTAGTAGTAGTAGTAGTAGTAGTAGTACTAGTAGTAGTAGTAGTAGTAGTACTACTGGTAGTAGTAGTAGTAGTACTGGTAGTAGTAGTACTACTGGTAGTAGTAGTAGTACTACTGGTAGTAGTAGTACTACTGGTAGTAGTAGTACTACTGGTAGTAGTAGTACTACTGGTAGTAGTAGTAGTAGTAGTAGTCGTCGTAGTAGTAGTACTAGTAGTAGTACTGGTAGTAGTACTGGTAGTAGTACTGGTAGTAGTACTGGTAGTAGTACTGGTAGTAGTACTGGTAGTAGTACTGGTAGTAGTACTGGTAGTAGTACTGGTAGTAGTACTGGTAGTAGTAGTACTGGTAGTAGTAGTACTACTGGTAGTAGTAGTGGTAATAGTACTGGTAGTAGTACTGGTAGTAGTACTGGTAGTAGTACTGGTAGTAGTACTGGTAGTAGTACTGGTAGTAGTACTGGTAGTAGTACTGGTAGTAGTAGTAGTAGTAGTAGTAGCAGTAGTAGCACTAGCACTAGCAGTAGCAGTAGCAGCAGCAGCAGCGGCAGTAGTAGCAGCAGCAGCAGCAGTAGTAGTAGTAGTAAGACTGACATGACCCTTATCATTACTATCTTAATCACAATCCGCAATAGCAATACTGAAAACAATAATGACAATGATAATGATGAATTTTGATGAAACAATCATAAACCATCCCCCAAATCACCATCCATGGGTGGTATAAACCATCACAAGTTGAGTTGGTTTATTATTGTTTTACCCACATTGCTATTGTTGTGGATTCACCGCGCAATGCACTGCGCCGCTCCAGGTCTCTCAACCGTGCTTTCGTGGCGCGAGGCTGCAAGAAGGGCTGCCCAAAGTGGCGGTGCAGAAATGGTTGCGGAGCGCCTGGAACGACGCCGCTTGGGGCGCAAGCTGCGAAGCATGGAGCTTAAGCCACGTGAGCAGTGAATAGGGGGGGGGAATTTTGCCATCAAAATTTAGATTGAATTTTATTTGACATCAGAAATCATGATTTGAGCATCAGAATTCCGGATGGAACCATCAAAATAGTTGGAATAAACATCAAAACTGGGACCGGATTTAGCCATCAAAATGGGATGTTTTACATTGCTTTACCAACATCAATGGGCGTACCAAACCATCCATTTTATGGGGATATGAGTGAATATAACCAACCAACATGAACCAACAATATTAAATCGGTGGCAGGCAATGTTACCAGATCAACCATTAAAGTAAGGCACTGTAAAATTGATTTGGTTTTGTTGAGTCTTGTATTCATTCCGATTGCAACTTCAGCCAACAGCCCTGTGAGGGCAACGCACCTAATAGGGTGGAAGGACTTGGGGGTCTCTCTATACTTGTCTATCCAACCGAAATTCAACCCATTTACAATGGTTCTTTATTGAGTTGCAGGATCTGGGCTTCAAAGAATTGGTCGTGGTTCACATCTGCTGTGCCATGTTGGGACGGGTCAGCGCCCAGGGCTGGATGCTGTGTTGGCACTTTGGTTCCATGAAGGTAGGACCAGGGCATGCGGCTGATGTGACCTGGGGGTTAAGTAAACAAATCAAGAAATCGAGAAACATACATGGATGCACAGACAGACAAACGGACGCATACACACATCTAAATTAGATAATAGCAGGAATAGATATGAATGTGTACAGTCTTATCTAGAAAGATAATTATACAAATACATGTAGATTGACATAATTTCAAACGCACTGAGACCTACAGGTGTCATTGGTTGAAACCCTTCTCCGAAGTTCTCTGCAAAATCCAGGGGTCAATCATGCAACAGGAAAGAAAAACTGATGGACCGCATCAAAATGTATATATATATATATTTATTTATATTCATACATACATACATACATACACATACACATACACATACACATACACATACACATACACATACACATCATATTCATATTCATATTCATTTCATTTTCATATTCATATTCATATTCATATTCATATTATATATATGTGTGTGTATTGCGTGTAGGGTGTTTATGTATGTGTGGTATGTCTGTGCCTTTGCAATCCTTTACATGTCTATATACTGTGTGTGCGCATTTGTCCCTTTACAACTTGACAAAATTGGTGCATTCTCGAAGCATCTCGGACCATGCCAGGCTTCTTGCGCACGACCGAAATCGACACCGGGACCAAGGCCCAAGGATGGTTTCGTCTGCAGATGGTATGCCCCCCTAATGGCAATTTTAATGGGACAAATCATGATAGTTTTTTCAGTCAAAACCAAATTGGTCAGGAAAAATGGCTGAAAAAATGATGGGGCAGGTAGTTGTCAATTTTGTTGATCCTACATCCCCAAAGCTTCCCCAATAGGGCTGCTTGTTCTACGGATTGGCGGCTCAACCACCGATCACATAGTTTTGATAAAATTACCTGTGAGTTCATATCCATGATTCTGTTGGTTATATCCTGACCATATCTCGGCGAATTATATCCCCACTATATCCCGACTACATCCCTGTTGGACCTCCATCATTGAACAGGAGCTACTGTATATGTGCTGGTTTCAGTCCCATTCCATGGGTTTTGTTACATGACCCCATTTCATGGGTTGAAACGACTACGCGACTGTATTTGTCTATTATATATCCATATGTATATATATATATATCCACTGTATCAAGTGACATAAACTGCAATACATACAATGACACATATATATATATAATTATTTATTTATAATTATAATTATTTATATATATATATATATATATCGATATAGTTATAGATATATGACATAGTACCCTCATCTTGGAGCTTGAGACCATCAACCAGCTCCATTTTACTTCTGCGGAGGCCGAGGCCGCCAAGGCAGCCGAGGCAGCTGAAACCCGGTGCTTTGCCTTGAGCTTCCCTCAGATGGCGGAGGCCGCTTTCCGCTAAGGATGGTCCTTTGAGGATATGGATGGTATTTGTGGATATTTATTGGCATTTAATGATGGATATGTCATGTTTAAATGGGAGCGATGAATCAGTGGGTTGGTTTCATTGGGGAAAATCTACAGGAAACAATGTACTTCGGAAAGTTACTATTCTTTTACCAGCCAAATGGAGACCTTGTTCCCGTCAGTTTCGAATAATTTTCTGAGTCAGGATATAGGGAGGTGTCAAAATCTTAGCCCGGACCACAGATTTTAGATGATTTTAGGATTCATGTTTAGTATTAACCATCTATTGGGGTATCCAACGATTTGACCATAGAAAAAATGGCCCATGTTTAGATGATAAAAATGATGTTTTATCCTTCAAACATAATTAAGAATTGTGATTCTCCATAGCACTTTAAATTACCAGAGGGTGAATCATCCACATAAAATGACAGATGTTTTTTTGCTACATGCCTACTTGTATGGTCTTAGAATTTGTTCACGCCTTACGTGTAGCTACATGTTTATACAATATGGTCGCACACATGGCCCACACACATAAAATACATATGGTGGACGGTAGGGTGGGGAGGAGGGAAGGCTAATAGCATGAAAATGAAGCCATTGCGAAAGCCAAACCAAGGTCAAAGATATTTCTTGCTTGAAGCCTGTAGGCACGCAAGAGCAAACATAGGTGACAATCCAAGAAAAGACAAACAGAATCAAACAGAACCAGAGGGAAAAAATATATATATATATGTATATACTACGCGTGCCTTCTTATCTTCTTGAAAGTACACAAAACACATCCTTTAGTCTGCAGACCATCAAGATATCGCCCAGGGCCCTGCGCTGGCTCCACCCTTGGCCACCCTCCATGCTGTCCTTCGCGACAGCGAAGCAGAGATGCGGGAGCCGCAGCTGTGCGAAGCAGTGTTGACAGGCTATGGCTTGGAGCATCTTCTGTTGCAGCTGGGCCTTAGTGGCCCAAGGGGTTGGCAGAAAGGGGGCAGAATGGTGTTTACAATGGCAGTGGTTAATAATGGTTAAGAATGATATATAGTGGTAAATGTGCTGGTGATTTGCAGATTTTTCCCAACTAATTTATTTGGATAAGATATTGGTATATGAATGTATATGATGGGCAACCAACATGAATCAGGAAAACGGGATTTCACCCCTCTAAAATATGGGACGTCATCATCAACATCGGAGGTCAACCAACATGAATGCGTACCAAACCAGCCAGTTTATGGTGATGTTATGGGGGATAATTATATAACCAACAGGAACCAACACTTTGATATTTGAGCGTGACTGAACATGAATAATGGATGTGATGGGCCCCCAACTTATGGCAGTCTTCATTGGGAGACTGATGATTAACCCGTGGATGGAACGTGGTGTATACCCGATTTTCAGACACACCCAAATAGCACAACATAATCTGACCTCCAAAAGGTGGTTACATACCAGTTGCTTGGTCCAAAAACAAGGGCACCGGGGTTTGGCATGTTTTGACGCATACCCATGGGGGATGGGACATTAACATTGATTCAACCATCCTCAAAAGACACCTTTTTTTGCAGGTCCAATGGTATCAGATTCTTCACCTGCAAATTATTCGTGACAGCGACAGCTGGTCTTTTTTGCAATGGGAAAGCCACAATGACTGCTGTCCCATCACTGTCACCATCACAGTGGAGCAGCATTCCATCCGCATCCAGCCAAAATCACCATGGCACCCAAGTAAAAGCAAGGCAACAAACAAAGACTCAGCTGCGCGAGCAAGGGTTCAAAGAGATCTCGGTCTGAGCCTGATCTTGGGGTGGTTGGAATTATGATACAACATAGCGTTCAGTGGGGTTGAGTCGTCTGGATGCCCAAAAACCCAGCAGAAAAGCCAGATGCAGTTGGTGCACAAGTGCCGTGATCATCGAGCATGTTTCCCATCCTGATGTTGAGCTGTGGCTGACCCCAGGCCACCGTCAATCTGCGTGGTTTCCGCCACTGGTTGAGGAGCAGTGCGGGAACCTAACTCTGAGCTGTCCTAGAGGAGGGGTTGTGAAGAAGGTGAATACACAACACATGGCAACGTTCTGCTTCCGCATGAGGCCGCAACGTGTTCCAAACCCATCCTACAATTAAACAGAAGATATGATTGCCCTTCGCAGAAACCTACTGAAAGGGTGATGCTATTTGTTTTGCCCACAGATGGTTGACACCATGGTCAAATTGCTCCCTGTGAGGATGGTCGTTTCCCATGCTGCTCCCACCTTTAGTGAAGTGGAATGGGACTATCCCACAAGTTGAACACTGGATCCTGGATCACTCCAAGTCCGCCAAGAGTTGTCAAAGCATAGAATACGGAAAACAAATGATGTCTGATATCCCACACGAGCATACTTCTGCAAAAGCAAAACCTCTACAAAAGCATAGCGGAGTTCAATGTGGTGATTGCCCATGATCTCCCATCTGTATTGTGGATATATGCCCAGCATCCACCGATAGTTTTTCAGTGTATGGGTTTGTCGAAAAGTTGAGTATCCCCAAACTTGCAAATTGAAACGAGAATCCCTTGGATTTTAGGGGCATCCAATTTTCAGACAAGGCCATGTATCATAGTTTTGGCGGTATATCCAATTATATCCCCCCTATGTCCCCATGATTATATCCCACTATTTTTCATTATATCCCAGTCTGTCCCATGATATCCATTTATATCCCACTACATGCCATTCTATCCCCAGATGTGTTCGTCAGATCCCCCCTTCTTTTCTCAGCTTTTGGCGTGTCCAAGGTTCTGTTCTGACTCAGCGGCCTCACTTCTCTCAGGAGGCCCAATGCGCAATCGCTCACATCTAGTTGAGGTTACACATGGCTATAACCATGGCATTTGAAGCCCTAAAAAGTTGGGATATCACCCCACCAACCATGATTATATGATAATATACAACAACAATAATAACAACAACAACAGCAACAGCAACAGCAACAACAACAACAACAACAATTGTATGTATTTATATATAATAATATATAATAGCCATTTATTGATTTACCCACTTATACCTGGAACTGCACTTCCCAGTATATAGGTGTGTTTGATTTTTGTCTATACTTACCTAAAATATTGCATATAGATTCTAGATATATTATTACGTCACCCCCAAAAATATAGAAAATAACATCATATTGAAACAAGTTAAAATAGTGATAACGTATGTTTCTATGTTACTAGAGTATACGATAGATTATATAGATAAGTGATGATAAGTGTGTCTACATGATTAACACCAGTAGATCAAATAGATATAGTCAAGATTCCGAGCGTACTTGAATCTATCTTGTGGTGCATGGGATTGCGCCATCAGCAAACATCCCAACGTGTCCATCAGGTGCGGGCCATTCTAGCAGCATCTTGTGGAAGCAATTCCTCTCTGCGCTTCACCGATGCATCGGGTGATGATGTTGCGTTCAGCGTGCCGGAACAGGGCCAACGTGGTTTGGAGGCGGGCGGTGTTTGTTATGCAATTCTGCTGGGGAAAAGAATGAATAACCAGTGGACTTGGGGTACACTACCTTTTGTTGGACACAAGCACATGAGGCAATTGCGTGGTCTCACCCTTAGAAGCAAAGTATGGCTAAGTTTCTTAGTTTCCCCTTGCGGGGCGAAAGTTGAGGTGTCCATCAACGGTGCAGATGCGAAGCACGTGCGTCGCAACTTGATGCCACAACGGGTAGCAGGTCAGAACTTCCTTAGAGTAAGCACCAAAGGCTTGCCGACAATCATGACCAAAGTAGGAACAACATCAGCACAGTGGGGACATATCGAAAGTATTTCGTAGACTCGAAAGGAGATATGATATATGTGATCAGTGATCAAAGCTAGTAGTTTGGCAAAGCATTTCGACTTGCTATCTTTTGGACAAGGCAGAGATTCCCAGTTGATTCTTCCAGCCAAAAAATCAAAAAGAAGTATGCAAGGCAATTTCCGTCTGGAGCTTCAAAGTACTTGCTACATCTTGTTACTCCTATCTCATTTCAACATCTGCGGCTGTACAAGCGAGGTATCAAGCTGCAAGAGGACCCAGCAGCAGTGCTGGTTTCGCTCGAGGAGGGTGCCATGCAGATTGACCTCCCTGAGGCGATGTGGCGGAAAATGCAGCTGTGGTGAGCCATACCAAAAGCCTCACCAAGGTGTGTGCATGAAAATGGGGTACACCCCCTAAATATCTGAACGACTCTGAACGGTGAAACGGATGATTCACCAAAATTGAGAGGTAGCCTATTTGCAAAACATTACCTAGCCCTGTTCCTGATCATGGAGGGTGATTTAAGGATATTTAAGGTCTCAACTTGTTATATTCGGAATTATTCAGATATATTCAGTCTATTTATTCAGTCTATTTATGTCTAAATTTGGGATGATGATCCCATTGGAAAAATCATGGGTTTTCAGCGGCTTCACCAGGAGGTCGAACTGCTGAAGCTGGAAAAGCTCTGCGCTTTCGGAGGCCTGCTGACGCCAAAGTGTCGCGGCTGATTTGGCAACTGAGAAAGATCATCAAAACATTAAGGAGCTATTAGTAGTGGCAACTATCCCCAAAATGACCTTATTTTCAGGCTAGTGACAAGATGATGTTTTTTCCGGATGAATGTTAATGATGGTTTTTGTATGTTGTTGTTTGATGTTCTTCAGAGATATTATGTGTTGGTGACTTTTTTTTTCCAGCTATGGTGTCGTTCAGTAAGCCGTCAATTTGGAATGTGCAGATATATTGGTTCCTAGAAACTTCCATGGGCTTCGGAACTAGGACTATGTAGTTTCTCAGGTGATGGAGGGTCCAAGTTCAGGGCACTGAGAGCGACCTTATGTTGGCCAGACATGTAGCTGCCTGATACACCTCCGGTCTCCTGAAGAATCCGGAAAGTCCAGGTCCACTTTTTGGGCGAGGATGAAGGATCACATGGGACATCCGACATCCTGTGCCTCTTTGTGATTTGACAACACTCAATCCAGTACCTGTTTGTGTTTTCCCAGACTTACTGGCGCTTAGCAGGGAATGAGGGAATGATCCATAATCACTAGTAATAATCATCCCATTCCCCCATTCCCATCCATTCCCTACTAAGCACCAGTAAGCAGATGTAAGACGTCCCCTTGGTGGCTTCCTGAGGATGCGGCAGCCTGTTTTGCAGCTGGCCTTTGAGTATCTCTTTTGGCCCGGTGAGGGTCGAGCGACCCACCCAGATGCCGCTTGGAGCAACAAGATACTGTATATGAGTGCTGTATATCTTCTTTGATAATCTATGTATATGTGTATATAAGTAAAGTATTATGTATATATATATACATATATATATATGTATATATATATATTACGCATACACATAGTATGTATACATATAATTAGTATGTATATTGTTATATCGGCAAATGCATGGGCTTTGCCCGGAACCGCAACCACGACAGGCAACGTATCATCATCATCATCATCATCATCATCATCATCATCATCATCATCACCATCACCATCACCATCATCATCATTAAACCCTTATTGAAGATCTTCAATGAATGTAGAATGTAAACGGGGGTGAGAGAATTAAACCCTTATCGACGATCTTCAATGAATGTAGAAGTTTAACGGGGGTGGGAAAATTAAACCCTTATTGAAGATGTTCAATGAATGTAAAGTTTAACGGTGGTGGGACTTTAATAACTTTGTTGACCTTCCCAATTGAATGTAAAGTTTAACGGGGGTGGGATATTAATATTCCCTAATACCTTTGTTGATCTTCCCAGTTGAATGTAAAGTTTAACGGGGGTGGGATTTCAATATTCCCTAATACCTTTGTTGATCTTCCCAGTGTAAAGTTTAACGGGGGTGGGATTTGAATATTCCCTAATACCTTTGTTGATCTTCCCAACGGAATGCAGAGTGGCAACAACATTTGATTGGGAATGGGGACCCTCATGTGTCCCAGGACTTCTGCACTCCCTCCTTCGATTCGGTTTGCTGTCGTGACTGCCAAGGTAGACTTCCACCTGTCGCGTGGTGCGGACTTCGTGTCATTACACTGGCGTGCAGAAGAGTCACCAGAGGCTTTGGCATCATCCTTTGGGCTTCTCGCTACCTTCAACTACAAGCAGGCAACTGGCTGGAGACATTGGTGATGGGTTTTAAACATCGCAATATGGTGATAAAATTTGATCATTATTACCTCCGAACTATCATGGTTTTGATATGTTGGAAGAAATGCACAGCTATGGGAAGGCATGAGCAGTTTTTATTCATGTGTGAGCATTTGCGCGGGCATGAGCATCAGGATTCAGAACAAAAGCGGGCCAATGATTACACTCAAAATGGCGTACGCACAATTGTTGAATGAAAAAGAATATGTAGTCTAAATGATTCTTGAAAAAACATATTGTGTGTATTATATTTAATTACATTATATAATCTTTTCCCCCTAATACTAAGCCGCGGTCCCCCCTTACCTGGAGGAGTTTTTTAGTATTAGGATGTATTTAGTATTCGGGTGTGAAGCCTCCCCCGAATATTAAATTTAAAACCTTAATTAAAACATTATTTTTTTTATTTTAAAATTATAAAAAAAAAAATATATATTAAAATATTGCCTAAATTTGGATTTCGAAGGTTACTTTAATATTATATCTTGATTAAAAATTAAAATAATAATAATTTTTGAACGGATTTTAATAAAAATTACTCGATATTAACTAATTTTTATTATTAGATGGGGAAATATTTAGAAGGAATTTCTTGTTAAATTGTTATAAAATAATATATGGATTTGAATTATTAATATTTTAGGCAATATTTGTATTAATTAATGTTTCCGTATATTGCCGAAAAAAAATTCTCGGAATTGGAAAATAATATTAGTTTGGGAGGTATGGGCTTTTGAATAATAAGGATAAAAAAAAAATACG
>CAMXCT020000097.1:217634-304880 GCA_947184155.2 Cladocopium goreaui
TCCCATTTTTTTTTTAGAAATAAAATTATAATATTTCCATTTTTTTAAAATATTACCAAATATAATCCAGAAATCTCCAAAATCAAAATATTTCGAATTTTTTTTTCATCATTATTTTAATATAATTTATATTATAAAAATAAATTATTAATAAAATCCAATATAATAAAATATTAAAATATAATAAAAATTCAAAATTCAAAATCAATTAATTCTAAATTTCTAAAAAATAAAATTTCCAATTTTCCTCAAATAAAATCAAATAATAATTAATATTTATTTATAAAATCTAAAAATTCAAATTTTAAAAATTCATAAAATTAAATTTTAATCGAACCGTATGGTCCAAGATATAAATATTTTAAAAAAATTATAAGGAAAATTTAATTATTATTTATATTTATTTTTCATCAAATAGGAATATCGGACCTCAATTGCAAGTTCCAAATCTCGATAAGCCGACTCGCGGTTAAGGCCTGGTAATGCCACTGAGATCTGGAGCTCGCAGTTGAGGTCCGGCAGTATCCATTGAAATCTAGATCTCGCGGTATTGAGGTCCGGCAATGCCCATTAAGATCTGGAGCCAGCAAGATCTGGAGCTCGCGGTTGAGGTCCGGCAGTACCCATTCAGATCTAGAGCCACTAAAATCTGGAGCTCCGGGGTTGAGGCCGGCAGTGCCCACTGAGATCTAGCGCTCGCAGCTGCTGAGATCTGGAGCTCGCAATTAAGGTCCGGCAATGCCCAGTGAGATCTAGAGCTCGTGGTTGAGGTCCGGCAGCGCCCACTGAGATCTGAAGCTCGCGGTTGAGATCTGGAGCACGCAGTTGAGGTCCGGGCCCACTGAGATCTAGAGCCACTGAGATCTAGCGCTCGCAGCTGCTGAGATCTGGAGCTCGCAGTTGAGGCCCGGCAGTGCCTACTGAGATCTAGAGATCTGAAGCTCGCGGTTGAGATCTGGAGCACGCAGTTGAGGCCCGGGCCCACTGAGATCTAGAGCCACTGAGATCTAGCGCTCGCAGCTGCTGAGATCTGGAGCTCGCAGTTGAGGTCCGGCAGTGCCTACTGAGATCTAGAGCTCGTGGTTGAGGTCCGGCAGCGCCCACTGAGATCTGGAGCTGGCAATTGAGGAAGAAGGAGGAAGAAGAGGAAGGAGGAGGAAGGAGGGAGGTAACTCTGATAAATGTAGAAACCCTCACCTGGCAGGTCGGGAATAAAATTTATATTTAAATGATATGTCTATAATTATTTATATAAATAAATATAAATATGACTAAATATGTCATATATATATATACAATATGTTTAATGTATATTGTGATATATTAAATTGTACTGTATTGATTTATTTATTAGCTGCCAAGAAATTTCAAGAGATATAAACCGATTGCTTCAAGGTTTCAGCCTTTGAAAGATCCGGTTGTAAATGTGTTTCAAGCAACAGGAGATCTTTCAATCTTAATTTGCAAGCAAATTCCTTTGTCATTTTCTTGTTTTTAAAGAATCATGCATTACGGATTTTGTGTCGAATGTTCTGATAGAAAGATCCTCCTTCCCTCTTGAAAGTTGAACATCACAGCAGCGCAAGGGCTCTGCTGCAGCCACAATTGCTCGGATAAGTCTTACAAATCTACCCGAGTCCTATTACAGTGTGGCAGGTACCACGACCTTTACCTCACTAGAAGGTGAAGGAAAAAACATGCAATATTACAAGTTGAAACCAACCCAAAACTCGCGTGAGGCGAGTTGGCAGCATGGAACAGGCGTCGCGTTTCCCTGCTCGCTGCCTGCCCCTCGGCATGGTTTCGTCAAAATTGTGCATGAATTTCGTCCCCAAATTGACCCTTCCATTCGAAGGCGCACTCGATGTCCAATAAAACATTAGTAAAGCTGGGATTGAGTGAATTAAAAACTCAACTCAAAGGGTCGGAAAGGAAAGGTGGGGCTTTACAAATCACAAATTTCCTTGCCATTTTGTGCCTTGTGCTTGGCAAGGGATCTAACAATCGCAGGTGGATGCTTCTGTGCAGATTCGCCCTCTCAGGGCGAACAAAAAAAAGTAGCAAATCATTCTCACATCATTCTCAACCTCTCGTGCGTCAATCTCAAGAGAAGCAGCGCATCTCACATCATCTCACCATGGGCGAGGCTTCCAACATTGCCGCAGGTCCTGGAAATCGAGAACCAGCTGGTCACCTCCATTAAGACGCAACGGCATGTGTCTACTCCTAGGGAAGCCGCAAGAATCTTGAGAAACAACCGGATTTCAGCCATGCTCCCATCATTGACGATTGTATCACCATGATGCGTATTGTTGTTGCATATGTATATCTTATCTATCATATGGGTAAGTTTATGGGCTAGAATGTGTATAACATCTTTGATGTATATAAATTGTATAAAGATAGCAACTCTCAAAAAGATAGAAAGGCCACATCATCCAAATCCATTTCAAACGTCGTGATCAATTGAAAATCCGATCATTTTACAGTGTCGACACTCAACAAACGTTAAACCTGGACGGCACTGTGCACCTGGGGTTCCATCACTTTGAGGCGCTTGCACAGCTCCTGAAAAAAGAGACTGGAAAAAAATGGAAAGTTGACGGTTCTTGACAAGACGTCTGACTTGGAACATGGATCAACACTGATAGTATGACGCACATTATGAATACTAAAGATCAATCAATAAACATTACCTATCTGGAATAATCATGATAATCACAAATCATGCGGTAAACCCAATTTTAAACTATCCGCAATATCACCATCAACAGATAAACCATCCACAAATAACACCAATTGAAAACTCAAATCTCATTCCATTTTGATTAAGCCTCGAAAACACGCGAAACAGGCTGGCGTCATATTCAAATTTAGCAACTTTAGTCCGAGGGAAAATGACACAATAAGTTGTTTAAAAAATCAAATGCTATTTTCCATATTTTCTCATCACGTTCTTTCAATCACAAAATGGTAAAATTCCCAAACTTAATGTGACTTCACTCCCATTTTGATGGTTGAAACCCCCAATTTCTGATTGAAGAAATACTTGCCCTCTGCTAATTCAACGCTATGGAAGCCATGGCCATTTAGTTTGATGATGTGCCTATTATTTAACCATGGTGATGTCCCATATGTACCAAATTACCAGAGGCTATGCGGCTTCAATCATTTAGTACTCAATCCCTCGTCTGGATAGGATTTTTACCCCATGTTGAGGATCTTTTTTTTTTCCCACGTTTGATCTATTCAAGATACATTGAGATCCCGGTGGAAAATGGTGAAAAATAGCTGGTAAATGGATGTGAATAACCCACTAAAAATGGTATTAATAGGTATTGATCCATACCCATTTAAGATCCATTGAGAATCCATAAAATCCCCTGGCAGAAGTTCCTGCTTCATCTCTAGCACCGCACTTTGGATGCCCTCCAGCTCCACGAACTCCCCTTCCACCTGGTCGTCGTTCAGAATTTGCGGATGGAAAATTTCGCATCATTTTAAGAATAGGTCAAAACCAGTAAAAAATATAGGAAAAACATAGGAAAAACAAGCCATACAAGCCATTATTTTCCATTTTCCTAGGTTGGATTACCAGCAACCATGAAACGATTTCACCATCACAAATTGGGATTTGATCAACTGAAACGAGATAATCTTGACCCACTCCTCTATGGAATCATATGGACACATACTTAACATATCGCGCTCCGCGGCCAAGCAGCCCTCAGCGTGAGATTGCCGCTCTTCTGCAGAATCTTGATTTCATTCCAATCCTTGGCTGTGGCCAGATGAGTATTGAAACCACAAGATGGATTTAGTATGGTTACCCTCTGGTTATTGAACATTGCTATGGAAGCCATGGCCCATAGAAATAGATCATAAAAATGATGTTTTACCTATTGAACATGGTGATTTTGCATAGCTACATTAAATAACCAAAGGGTAAGTGTTAGGACTGTTAGGGTAAGTGGAAAGTAAAAATGCCATTTCGGAGATGACCTTCGCACGTCATGGACTGGGCTGGACGTTGGACGACCTTTAGCTCCCTGCCTTTATGATTAGGCGTTGTGCTAGAGATCTGCTTTAGATCCGAAGATCAACCTCTCCAAAATTATCAACATCTATCAAAGAATCCAAGTACATTATCATCAATCCAAGTTTATCCGTCTAACGGTTAGTCTAACAGTCTAACATTTGGATATCCAAGTTTATCCAAGATGGTCTGTAGATTCTGCAGATCATCAATCCATATTATTGATGTATCCAAGTTCATCCGTCTAACATGTGTCGACCCATGAAGTATATCTTTGAAAAATCAATCATTCGGGATACCACCAAGATGCTTCCAAAGAATCCCTAAAGATGTCCACCGCTGTTTTTTTTCTTGGAACCAGACCGCCATCATCGACTCCACCGAGCATCGCAATCCTCCGGCAACTTCAAAACTTCCTTGACACAGAGCTCCTCCAACCTGGCGATCTTCGCACCAAATGTGGATTCAGCGAATTGAAAAGGGTGGCTTTAAGGTTCGAATATGACCATTGAAGATGGGTGTTGAAACAGCGAAAATTGTCATTTAACATGATTTAAGATGATTTAAGCATCAGACATGGGCATGTAACCATCAAATATGGGAATTGAACGATCGAAAATTGTGATTTGATCATCAAACATGGGCCTTCAAGCACCCAAAATGTGGGCACGGTTTGCATAGAAAAATGGGATGTAACAAACATGGCGATAGGGGATGGGTCCTGTGGAACCATGGGTTGATGGGGGGTAAACATCCAGCTTTTACCAACTCTGCTGTGAGAACCAGAGGTTGATGGGGGGGTCTTGAACCATATCCGTACTTCTGCACAGATGTAAATCAAGCTTGAGTTTCACATTGTGAAGTCGGTACAGTATGACATTGGTCCATCTGTTCGCAGAATCCGCGAGCCCAAACAAGTTCTTCAACTCAGTCACATCAGTTGCATTTCTGGAAGAGCTCCAAGATGCTTAAATCAACCAGGCCTCTTCAGCAAAATCGCTGCGCTCGACTCCATGTTTTTTGGTCCAAAGATCCTCAAGGCCTTTGTGTTCCACGGCTGCTTCAAGGTGATAGTGAATGGTGTCCATAAAAAAAAAAAAAAAACTATGTGGAGGTTCCCATAAATGAAGGATCACCCAAAATGGTTGGTTTATATGTAGTTTATAATGGAAAAATCTTATTAAAGTGGATGATTTGGGGGTACCCCCATGTTAATTTTGCAAATCTCCATATAGCAGTAAGATAACAACTAATTCACTGCTTTGGACATCCCAATTGAAGCAATGATCCATTGAAGAGAAGATCAGTTTCAGCGTGAATCGTTCATCCAAGCAGCCCGAGAGTCTCGTTCCACGTGCACACGGTAGCCCACAATCTCTTGCACTTTGCTCAAGGTCAATGGTGACCCGCTGTCCTGTCGCTGTGACAAATCGGGACCCCATTGGCCCTCCTGAGATGTGAATCCGGTGCATTTTTTTGGCCACCCAATGGCCCCATGTCATCATAAATCTAGTACAGTATCACTGTATTGTTGCTGAAAATTCATCACACCATGCTGTGGATGGTTGCGACAAATCCGAAAAAATAACAGTTGGCAACCGGTCAGGGTAACTATGAAACACTGCAAATGGGATTATTTCCAACCTGTGTCCCCTGGGTTTACCATGTACCAACTGCAGGATGTCGCAACCTCGTCCTCGCGGCGGCATCGCATGAGTTCGGTCCACATGGCACTGGAGATGTCCACGGTGAAGCCTGGAGACATCTCAACCGTGAAGAGTGATGGATATGATGTTTAGATTGTAGGATTAAAAGCCAAATATTGAATAATATTGAATAATCTTGACTAATAATTATATTATTGTTGTTATATGTTGTTATTATAGTGAATGATATTGAATGATATTGAATGATATTGAATGATATTGAATGATATTTTGAATGGTACGTATGTCCCAGTAATAGTGGTGATAATGTTAGCGATTAGCCCTATTTCAATTTAACCAGCCCAATATTATTGCTGGATATCGCTGGGGAAATCCACATTTAACCAGCCCATTTTTTCTTGGTGGCCATGGAGATTGGAACATTTGTGACTGGTTAAGAGGATTTCTTAGTGATAAACCCAAATATATTGTAGTGTAATACTGATATTGTCTGGTTGGTGGTATACCTACCCCTCTGAAAAATGATGGAGTGAAAGTCAGTTGGGATTATGACATGCCCAATATATGGAAAGTCATGTTCCAAGTCATGTTCCAAACCACCAAACAGTTACAGGGAAACGACAATGTCACGCCTAAGTCATGCCTAGCATGTTTTTGAATAGCATTTACCATTGTAAACGCTGTATCCAAGAAGTCATGCCTAAGTCATGCCTAAATGCTTTTCTGCATGGAACGCTGTCCTCAATAAAAGTGTAACCATGCAGTTTAGACATGAAAAACCAATGAAACACAATGGAACGCGATTGATGAAAATATTGGTTTTCTACTCTCTTATAATGTAATTCTCGTGTGCAACCTGCATGTCAACGCTGGGATTCTGCATCATTATTTTTCTATTCTCTGGGTCACTTCCCAGTACTACTTTGTACTACAAAGCTTGCACAAACTACTTCCCAGTACTACTTTGTCCCCCAGACCCCCAGACTATAAACGGGAACCCTTCGCTACACATTCGGGGAAAAACAGGATAACTGGGATGAACATCCAAAATCATCAAATCACCAGCTCAACGCCATCTTACCTATAACTAATCAACATACCCACAACCTGGAATTCTGCATGCTAATAGTGATCAGCTACGTGATCTCATAAGAAAACGGGTTACATATCCAAACTCCAGAGTTCCTATGCGTTCTTGCTAAAGGCACGACTTTTGCGAAACACACTTCCCCAAGGCACAACGTTTTTTTCCTAAAACAGGTACGACTTTGTCAGATGCCTGTATGGAATATTATGGAATATACTGATATTATCATATGATAATAACCTATAATAACCAACCAACAGTGGTTTTGGCAGATCACAAATGTCACGTCATCATTCCGGTTTTGGGAGAGGAAACAAATCTGGAGACCTGCAGGGTGTACCGCTTTAAACCGCATCTGCCATGGTCAGACCATTGTAGAAACACGGGAAAAAATGTGTTATATGTGGTAATGGTATGGTCACCATGGTCCATCCCAATGGGAATCCTAATGTTACATTTGTTACATACTAAACATCCCCAGATCCCAAAACCATGGTTTCGGGGATGAAACCACATTCGGAGCATAAGAAAGGATGTTTAATATTAGGGCGATGGGATTAAATGATTACACTTCACCCCGCCCCACAACATGATTCGACCAACGTCATAATAAAATTGCATGGCACACCTTGCCACACCCGAACAACGGACAACATCAGGTTCCCGATGTTAAACGTAGTTTCTGCGAAATATGATAAATACATTGAGATATCATGAGATATCTGCGTGGACGTGCGGTTGTCGAAACATACGCACATGTGTATGCAAACACAGCAACTGTTCCATGCCTTGGAAATCACATATGCAAATCTCCTATTTAGCCTACATGCCTGCATGATCCTGCCATGTTTACATGGATCACATGCCATCACATCGCACTACGTTGCATCTATTTCGATCTTAAATTAGCTATTTACATATTACAGTATATCACATTATATGGTCAAGCATCGGTACTGGTGTTGTTCAAAAATTACTTTCAATATCTTATCAGCCCCTGCTGTCACCATCCAGCCCCTGCGGCACCTTCCATGATTTCCAACAGCTCTTGCGCCTGGAGGCAGAGGTTTTTTATGGCGTCGCACCCACCATGGGGGGTAGGACATTAGATGTCAGATGTCAATAGATGTCAATAGATCTCCGATGTCCAATTCTTGAAACAACATCCAGCATGAACTTGTTTTCTGCGTGCCATGCTTAGGTCTCAAATCACACCATTCCGCCTCGCCTTGTAGATCGAAGGGCATGCTCCAGCAAGGTGGAGCATTTGCCACTGCTCGTCCTAGAAAACTGTGATGTCATGTCAAAATGACCCCCGAATTCCCAAATTGTTGGTCAATGGGAATATTTATCATTGCATTAACCGTTAGTTTACCACGTTAGAAGAGTTTTCATGGTTTCAACTTCAACTCTGACACATCTTGAAGAGTCTATGGCTTCCAATCGAGCAGATTCACAGCTGGAGCCATGCCACCCTCTCCCAGTGCAGCGGTCCAGCATGAGTTGGGCGCCGCTCTGCTGTTCGACGGAACGTAAGCGTTGCTTGCCTGACCATCGGGCTTATGCCAGGCCTAGACAACCTGATATTGATAAAAATGTGGCACTTGCACAGTGCTAAATTATGAATATCAGTAAATGGTGGGTACCAGTACTGATGTCATCTATTGTTATTATCAAACATCATCTAAGTCTTGCTAATATAATCAAAATATATCAAGTCACTTTGAGATATTATTAGATATTAATATATTAAGTTATATTATAATTTATAACTATATATATATATATACATATAATTATATATATTATAATATTAAAAATACTATTCATGAAATTACTTATGATATATCAACTTCTCAACTCACATTTCCTCGGCACAGCACCGAGACACAGTCGCACCTCGGCGAGAGGACAGCAGCCCCAGGAGGTGGCGACTCAACGCTAGGCTGGCCGTCCAAGGCATCAAACCTCGTTCCGTCGTTCCGTTTCAACGGGACAAAAATCTGCAGACCTGGAAATTGGTGGGGAAAAATCCATGGGAAGAATCCATGGGAAAATCCATGTGAAAATGATGGGAAAATGATGGAAAATTGGGTTATGATAGAAAAAAATGATGGGAAAAATCCATGGGAAACATACCGAACTTGGTGAAAATCGATGGGAAGATAGATGGAAGATGGATGGAAAATGATCAACATAGGATTTCCTCAGTCGTTGACACAAGTCTCCATGCAAGTCTGAATATTTGGTTGGAAACAATCACCCAGGCTCCTGCAAGTTGGCTTCCAGACTGTATGAACATCCATCAGTGGCCATTGGCGTTTCCATAGATAGCAGCGACAGTGGCTCTATGTCCTGCAGAATGAGACGATTGCACAATTTCAAAAAGAAATCAGTGGCTTGCACCAATATAGGTGATACTCCACCGGCTGGCAACTTCCAAACAGAAAAAAAACATTCCCTGAGACCAATGGACAAAACCGTAATCACTTAGTGTTTATTTTCGCTTGCTACAACGAATGGGAAGTTCCAATGTACCCAGCCGATGCACCAGGACGTCTGCTTTGCTGTCAAAGTTGGCTTCTTGGGGATTTCTCCCCTATAATCAGGACGTCGACTCTTGTGAGCTGCCATTAAGGCTTGACAATCTGATTCTTTTGCATGGATTTTGAGTGGGTAGCATGTTTTAGCAGCTGCTAAAAATCTAAAAATCGAGGCGTTTTTTGGCAACGACTTCGCCAGCCGCAAGCCTTACGCAACGGTCCAGTCCTCAAAACCTGGTGGAGGCAGTAAACCTTTGGCCTCCAAGCCCGGTGGCGGCTTAAAATCTGCGCTCTCCTGGCACTTCCAGGTCAGGTTGTTATGGATTTGATGGGAATCATCGGAATCATGGGCTGGAAATGGCTTAAAATGGTTTTAAGAATTACATTTGACATCGGCTTTGCTTCCATTGAAAGCCTGCCAGGGACACTGCTGATTTACAGAAAATTCGAGACATATTATATATATGTGTGTGTGTGTGTTTGTTTTGCCATGACGTTCAGACATCGAGAATCTATCCACAGAACCATGTGCGATCAAGATCGATCAAGTATATTATAATTTTCTCAAAAATGCTTGTTCAACTTGTCCCTCTGTTCCAAGGTTGTACCCTGAGGAATCCCATGTGCCGAACCCTGTGCAACTAACTTGGCAGCACTCCTGGCGCTCGTATCGGTCGATTTCCGAGCCCTGCAACTGGAGAGCACAGCATCTCTTTAAGGCACAGCAGGGGTACAAATGTCTAAAACAGCTCTTCCGACCCTATTTAACTCCATCATATATAATGATACTATATGGTATATATTATATCATATTATATCTTATTATACTGATGCTTGGAATGGGGCCCGGGCCCCACCTCAGACCCTGCAGAAGTGCTCAAGCTGTCGTCACTGCGAAGGGCGGCTGCATCCTGGCCATACCGTTGGGAGAGATGGGGAGGAGTTGGTTGCTGTTCGTCTTGCCACAAGCCATCACAGGCCCCTGAGGAAGCGTCGAAACCAAACCGTGGAACATCCTGGAACCAAGCAATATGGAAACCGGTGAACCATGGAAACCCCCATACATCGTGGAAGTACTGAGAAAAGCCATGAGAACTGTGAAGCTGTGGAAACCATGGAAACCGCAACGCCGCAACAACCATCACCGTGGGAAAGCCATGGAAACCGTGGAAAACATGGCTCTGGAAACGATTTCTTGTTCTACATGGCAACTCTGTCCGTGTCCGTGCTGTCCGTGTCCTCCTTGCTCTACAGATCTCTACAGTAGTTCTTTGCCGTTGCGGCCGACTTCCCCTACTTGCTTGCACATTTCTCGACCATTTTTCTTCATTATGTTTGCGCTTTTTGCCAGGGTTTGCTCTTGTTGTTGTTTTCATGGAATATATGGAACCCATGCAAACCAGGAAAACGTGGAAGCCAGGAGACCATGGCGAAACGTGACGAAACTGCGGCATTTTCCTAGGAACCAAGCATAGAAAGCATGGAAACCAGAAACCAGGAAGGCACCATAGAAATCCTCCAATTCCTTACTCGCCTTTTCCCCACGCCCCGCTGCCTTGCCGATCTCCAGGCCCGACCGACGGCTCAGAAGGAACATGCCATACAAGGCCTCGCTGACCAACTGCCTAGGAAATGGCACTGAGAAGCGCTGAGAAGATTATTCAGCCGCCAGTGTGATGGTTTGGATCCGAAAAAAACGTGCAAAGTTTGAACTTCACTGCAGCCATTTGCAGCCTCCAGAAGGGAAAAATCAGGACATATTTGAAACTGAAATGGTTTCCCTTTGTGCAAATCGAGTTGCGTGTCTGCGCCCACGGAAGAACTGCCTGCAATCATGGCAGCGCTTAACGACCTTCCCGACTTCAGGTCCATGGCTAGCCTGGGACGTGCGATTCCCTGAAAAATTGATCAAACTGCAGAAAATGGCAAGAAATAAAAGAAACACAATGAAAAAGTTCGGGCGCAAACCGCCTGCCCCTCAAAAAATATGCGGTCATGCGGCTGCGTCAATGGGCACGGTCTGGGCCGAGGCAGCAAATACGCTAGAAGCTGATAGAAGCCAGGGAAAAGACACACACCCTGTCCAGGTGCGGCTGTGATACCCCTTCATCCAGCAAGTGCTGCAGCGATGACTATCAAATGTGAGCAACTTTTTGGGCCTAGCGTGAAACATGCGCCTACGACGTGGAAGGAGCTTCGGCTCCCAGCAATTGCGTGAGGGCCTCTCTTTGAGATATAGCTCCCCCCACGTGGAAAAGATGTGTTGAGTTTACAGGAGGAAATAGACCAGTGAACCGAATCACAGTAGGATACTGTAGGTCTCTAAAATTTGGGTGTAATTCTATACATTTCTATACCCCATCCCACCATTTAGATATCTTAGATCAACTTGGTCTAGCTTGGGGCCGCAGCCGGCCAGAGCCACAACTGGAGCTTTGCCAGTGAATCACCTCAGTACCATCCACGGAACCGGGGATGGTTTTTGGGCCAGGCCGAAGTTAAGAGCTCCAAATTCAAGTTGGAATAACTTGGTGATCCAACAAAAATCCATGTTGATGATCGTTGATGATCGTTGATGATCGTTGATGATCGTTGATGATTGTTGATGATTGTTGAGGGCCCAACTTATCATCTATAATCCACGATCTACCAAACGCAACATGGCGCAACCAGCCCGATCCCCGGCACTGTTGAGATTGAGTGGCGTCAGCAAACGCTTCTGCTCGCAGCCACGTAGTCGAGCACGACAACACCATCTCAGGCGGCACAACCAGTTGGTACGGTCAATGCTTCCCATGTGATGAGGTTGAGCAGCTTTGGGAAGACTTTAAGAACCAAACTTGAACGCCTTTGGAAAGAGCTGTGGGAAAGAAAGACGAGGTTCAACAAGCGATGCCATCAACCTTTGGCCTCATCAACCTTTGGCCTCCAGCCACCGAAACTTCAACGCCCTTGCCATTCGTACCCTGATCCCACCACAACGGCAACCAACGACATCCAACGGAAACGTACAGTTGGCCAGCGAGCGACTCTTTCTTTGCCGCTGACCAGCCAACTTGCCAATTCTGGAACCCCGCATCACCTCATTGATGCTGCACAGCTTTACGCCAAATGGCAAAAAACAGTGGATATCTTTGATATCTCTGAGAACGGGCGATATCATAAAATCTTGGGGCATCCTCTTTCCAAGAAAAACAAAGAAAACCATTCCAAAATCCAGCGAAAACCCAAAAACATCCAAAATCAAGTACTAAGTTCACATCCAGCTCACAATTGTAGCTATTGTCATAGGAGACCTCTGGTGCCGATCTCCGCCCCCTCAGGCCACAGCCGATGTGGCTGCTCTCCTTAGATCCGTGTTGTGCACAGACTCTTCGAAAGCTTTGAGATGCGTTGAGGGTATGTATCAAAATGATTCAAAATGTAGAACAGAAACATCCACTCCTTTTTCTTTTTGCGCGGTGGTCCCCAAGCTAATATCTCAAATATCCATCGATCATACCCTGGGTCTCCAAACACCGAGAAAAAATCAGAACAAGCACAGGCAAGTCCAGGTTGATGACAAGGATCACAGCACCAACTTCTGTGTCTGTCGGACCAGGAGTCGGGATGGCCTTCAAAAGGTTCCAAATGGGGTGGCTCTTTGGTGATGTCTATGGATCCATGGGGCGGCACATTGCCTTCAAAGGTTGACAAAGAACTGCGAACACTGAATCTGTCCTGCACTTCGACATCACTCCTAAGGTGGTAAATGGTTCAATCCAAGCACTGCTTCTTTGGCGTTAGCAGTGGAAGACTAAGAATGAAGACGAAGAAGAAGAAGAAGAAGAAGCAGAAGAAGAAGAAGAAGCAGAAGAAGAAGAAGAAGAAAAGAATGAACTAGGGCAAATTGATCACTTTTATCTACTCTGACCGGCTTAGTTTTCTGCGGGTTTCCCCCCAAAGGAACCCCTCCCCTGCATTGCCAGAGGAAGGCAAGCCTTTGTAGCAGTTGAAGGGGCAAGCTAGGCCGAAGTGTTTGCAACAATACCTCAAACTCCATTGTTCGAACAGCCAATGTTTGGTCAGCAAGTCATGAAATGTTTTGGACATCCACACATCCAAATTGCTTGTCACCACAGGAAAAAATAAACTCAAGTTGCTCACGGTGACGATGTCCCTCACTTATTTCTGTTGAATACTATCCTCATCTACACAGATTCTCGCCTCTACACATGTCTCAGATGTGTTTTCGCAGCCCAAGGGCAAGGATTGAGCGCTGCTCCAGCTGCTTTGCCAATGTCTGGTGCCGCCTTCATCATGACCTCAGATACGGCGTGAGAGGTGGTGATCAGACTGATTCAACATGAACATCAATGAATGTTGGAGCAGCCAACTGGATACGGTTGGATATAGTTAGACCCCAAAATCCACGTCCCCGACTCCCCGACCCAAAGAGCCAAGAGACAGTTGAAACCCGAAAGCTCTGTGCGCTCTCCAGTCTCGATTGCATGATGCGGATACTCCACGTGCGACACCCTGACCACATCGGGCGGATGTGGATGCCCATAGGAGTACTCCGTGTGCCTTGTCGCCCTCACCACGTCATGCGGAGGGGGAGGATGGTTATGTGAATACAACTTGGGTCTTGTCACTTTCACCACGTGTGGTGGCGGATGGCCGTAGGAGTACTCCGTGTGCTTTGTCACGGTGACCAAATCGTGAGGAATTGGATGACCGTGCGAGTACTCCGTGTGTCTTGTCACCTTCACAACATCGTGGTGCTGGTGATGAGGTTCCTTGGTTGCAACGGCTGGTGCTAGCTGTAGCTGCCACAACTTCCAGAGTTTGGCACCGAGCCCTAGCCACGCCTATTAAGCGCCGAGCTGCACAGGCACGTTTGGTCTTCTCGCAGCACCAGGCCTTCTTGGCAAAACTCCACCTGGCAGTTGTGGCAAGATTGACATCACTCATTTCTTTCCATATGGTATGCAAATATTGTATGTGTACATCTATATATATATATACATATACATATACATGTTATGTATATATATATATGTTATATTATATATATATATATGTTATAAATATCTTATATATATATATATGTTATTTATTATATATATATATATGTTATATTATATATATTTATATGTGTGTGTGGAAGTATGGGGTATACCGGTATACCCTCCAAATGGCCATCTAGAGAAAATGATGAGCAACCAATGGATTTTGGTCAGCACAGCACTGCCGAGGGGCTTGGTCTTCCATCCTTCAAAGTCCTCATTGCAATCGAAGGGATCGCAGGCTCGCCCCTCAGATCACAGGCTGATGATCCTGATGACTGCGACGCCAGCTACACAAATCCCATGCCAATGGTGAAACGAATGAAACGACTTGGAGCATCAGTCTTATCGGTCTTATCAGTCTTATCAGTCTTATCAGTCTTATCAGTCTTATCAGTCTTATCATCATCATCATCATCATCATCACCACCCAAGGTTGCGGCATAGTGAGCGCAGCAGTAGTGTCGCTTGGGAGGTGACCATTTCTCCCAGTGTTCAAAGTGGGTCAGGCACTGGAAGGGCACCTAAGTGGCACTTGAAGCCACGAGGGCTACGAGTTTTACTGTTTTACCCGTGAAAATGTCCCAATGTAGTGTAACAGGGTTGCAACTAGATGCAACTACCTACAATGTTACAATCAACTACATACAACTACAAGTTCACAACAGGGTTGACTAGTGTCACTAGTTCAGGCTCTTAGGGCCTTGTAAGGGGCCACATCTTTTTGGGTCCGTGCGTTCGCCCAGGAGCTGGCGTTGCCTTCTTTGGACATCCCATACCAATGCCTCAGGGGGAGACGCCCTGGACCCCTTGGTTTACAAATAAAATTGCCATGAAGGGGTGTCTTAAAATGGGGTACGGTATACTAATGTATACTAGCAAATGGCAATTCTAATAGGGAACATGGTAAACCCAGGGAATTTGCGGGGTAGCCTATTTTCAAACCTGAAGGAACCTACCCAACTGAAGCTTACAGCATGCCCTTTGCCACAAAAGTCCATGGTCAGTTTCAGGATCTTTAAGCTCCTGCGGTCCCGAAAATGACGATTGCCATGGCTCCCATTGATCTATGCCGGCCAGGTGCGTTTGCAACAATAGTCCTTCTTCTCCCGCGGCCACTTTACTTCCCATTCACTGCGCGCAAAGGGCCGGTGTAGCTGGACTCTTGGATAGAGCTGAAGTTTGTTGCCCGTCCAAATTCTATAGTCACATAGCAGAAAAACAGATACGAAACTTATGAAATCACACGAAATGCATGGCACTGCATGTGTAGTACCTAAAAGGGCATGCGCCGATAATGGGTGCAAAAATGAATGGTTCACAGTCCTCCTGGGTAGATTCTTAGATGCTAGTCTAGTACTTAAGGTGCGTCCTGTCATCGTTGCCTGACTTTGTTCATGGCTTGCCAACTCACAATACTGACTGCTCTCATCTAAATAACCCTGTCCTAAACTAAAACACAAACCCTTTGAAGAATCCTTGTTGAAACTCTTGGGGTCCCCAAAAAATTTGCATCATCCAAACACAACCCTCGGACACCTCAGTACATCCCTTGCCTGAAGTGCAAATGGCAGTCGAAACGGTTACAGCCACGCTGGTGGTTCCGACAACACCATGACTTTCGCGCTGCAGACCAATCCTGGGATTGCAATGGAGGAATTCTCAAAGTTCGGTTGCTGCTATCCCACTGTTTTTCACAGATCCCGCGAAGAAGTCGGAGATGATCTGCTATCTCCCTGAGCCAGATACTGAAGAAGCATTCAATTCGACAAGTTGTCAAGAATTATAAAGCCACGATGTCAACGACCTCCGGCTCCGAGTCACCCTTTGCATGGTGCCTCTGCAGCTAAGTTTCAATGTCCCAGTTGGAGTACCTTGGTGCGGAAAATCCAGTAAGCACGCTCCGCACGGGCTCACCATTTGCCAAGCATGATGGGAGTCCGCCACCATATGATGGACAGCGTCTGTGAATGGGCTTACAGTATAATACTGTAGTATCTTACAATATCTCGGTTCAGTCGCGGGTAGTTCATCTAATCAATATCCAACGGTTTCGGGGTCAGTATTTTTCTTGGCGTTTTAAGCATCACCCGTTCAATTCCTTTTCATCGATGCAGGATGACCAACCCCCAAGAAGGCAGCGTTTCTACAGGAGATCACTGGTGCTTAGTAGGGAATGGGGGAATTCCTAATAAACAATAACCAATAACCAATAACTATCAACCATCATCCCATTGACTAATAACTAATTGGGGGAATTCCTAATAACCAATAACCAATAACCAATAACTATCATAACTATCAACCAGAATAACTAATAACATCTAATAATTATTAACCATCATCCCATTCCCCCATACCCAGTGGCCAGTCAGGAAACCCAGCGCTGCAGTCGAAGGGAGCTGTGGTGGTTGGCGGAGGACAGCCGCGCTTCGTCGAGTCCTTAGTGTCCAAAAACATAGCTATTTCTCGTATAATGATAATGGTTGATAATGGTCATGCTAACGATATTAGTAATAATGATAGTAATATTAGAAAAACAATAATAATAGTTATAGTAATAATAATAATAGGTGATATTAGTCATTTTAGCAATAGTACATAGTAATAACTAGTAATATATAACAATAACAACAATAGTCATAATAATACTGTAATCATGATCATCATGATCATCATGATCATCATGATCATCATGATCATCATCATCATCATCATCATCATCATCATCACGATCATCGTGACTACGGCAACAAGATCGCATTGGAAAAAAATGGAAAAAATACAATTTACAACACAGGAACTGCCGCCAGGGCTCACAACACCAAGCCTGTTTGGACAAGGACCATGTCTCTCTCCAGGTCTCGTATTCAAAGTCGCCTCAGCACTAAGAGTGGCCCAAGACTATTCGAAATGGTCATCCAACTGGTCTGGATTCTGGCACTGTGTTGAAAGCTGAGCGGATTTTATTGGAGGATATTATATATATATATATATAGTTTCCTACAATCAATACAGAGTTTGCACGTGTTTGCGACCGTCCCCTTGGGGCGACAAGCCCGCAGCTTCAGGGATGCTCTAGATCGAAGCTTTTGGCTGAATTCTGTAACATTGAACCCCCCAGTTGCTAGGTTCAATGCAAACAAAAAACACATACAACACATTAAAAGGAAAACACCCCATAGTTTCTATATACCCAAGGTCCCAGAGACACAGCCACAGCCCCCTGACTGTCAGGCGACAATCGTAAGGATCGCAGCCACGCTTCCGGTGAACACAACACCAACGCTTCTTGGCAGTGGTCCAACCCCTCAGAAGACACCCGAGACATTCCAAGACTCCGAGGTATGGGTGTCTCCAAAATCTCCAAATACAGTCAGTAGGCTTTCTGTTTTAATCTCTGTTGGGAATCAGGATCACCTTTTCCCTCGGATTGTTTCAAAATGCCATCTTCAAGAGATTGGTGAATGTTGAAGGATTGGTTCTCAGACCATGAGATCCATCACTCGCTAGCCGCTAGAGTGTACCCCACGCAACGCAACTAAAGTTTACGCACACAGACCAGGCCGTGGTTTGGATAGGTAGCAAAATCATAAGAAAATATAAGCATGTCCTACGAAAAAGGGAAAAGGCAACACTACTTCCGCCTCTGGCTGAATACCTCCGTTATACTATCTGTCGAGATGCGTTTCCCAACGAGGAAGGCCTGCTTCGCAGTCAAAGAGCACAGTGGCCTCCTGCCATCGAAGTACAACCAACCAAAGGACCAATGGGGCGTGGGTAAAACGAATCAGGAGAGAAAGCGATTCACCAAACAATGGGTTAACAAGCCTTGTTCGCATCGAGATTTACTCGACGCTTCTCTCCTTGTGTGGGCAGCCTTTGCCAAAACGATCGCAGCACCAGTGCTTTTTGGCATCTGACCAACCTGTTCTCCACCGCTCGTAGCCCGCATAGCCTCGATGGAAAAAATTTGGGTGCCCATCGAATAGTCATCTCTGAGTTGACTTTTTGGGATCCTCTGGAAGGCCATGGATTCATCAAATATCGCCAAAGTTTGAGGTGTCAATTTTCCCTTCGTCCAAGTCAGTAAATGAAAAAAAAACATCTGGCGAGTCTTGGAGCGTCAACCCCACTGAGCTTCAATATCCAACAGAGCCAGGCATTGGCGAAGGACGTCACTCCTTGTATCAAGTTAAATCCTGACACAAGTGAAATATCAGAATCACAACCAAATAAGGAAATGAGATGGTTTGCATGACTAACTTGACTTCCGTCATCACGATTCATCAACATCCATCGGCTGGTTGATTTCCTTCACCACGTTTTGTGAAAAAAAAAAAACAGTACTCCATCCGACATCCGCACTTATGTAATCATCATCACCACCACCACCATCATCATCTTATATTTTCCCATCAGCACTGCCACAAATTGGGGGTATAATGGTGTATATAACGGTGTATCACCAGTTTTGAAACTGTATCCACATCCCAAGAATACTCCATTAATAAACTGGCCATCATATTTGCATATTTGTTGCTGATATAAATCATCCAAAGTTTACTCCATTAATATATATATATATATATATCCCCTATTTTGGTTGCGCTCCCCCATGTGAAACTTTCGCACCAAGGGACAGTCATACGGCAAAGATGTGACCATCGTGGTGGAGACGCAGCCCCGTTGGAAGTGGTGACAACACCAGGTCTGGACGCGGAAGAAATCCCCAAATGGTAGGTTTATTGTTGGGTTACCCAACATTACAGTATCCCGTTTTTTGGATATAATCTATTTTTTGATATAATACTCGGTAATATTCCCTTTAAGTTTGATTTGATTAAAAATTGAAAACATATGTATACATATATATATACATATCTGTTAAGGGCAGATTGTGGGATATTATATACTCCATATGATTATGAGATATGTTTCACCAACATTAACTCACAAGATGAGATGTGGGTGGCTCTGAAAATAAGGGATGGGTCAGCAATTTCTGCGGTCGTTTTAGTCTGAAAATCATGATCAAACCACTGAAACCGTCATGGGAACCTTCTTCATGCTGGTCCACGCCAAGTGCAACTCACCTGAGCCACAACTTGCAGCTCTTCAAAATCCAAAGGATCAGAACTCGAGATGTCACAGCTTTTGGGGATATGGGCATGACACACCTCCATCTTTCAGTTCCTGGAGCATGGCACTATGGCAGCCAAGACTCTGAAGCCAGCGAAGCAATCGAAGGGTAGTACCGTTGTGTGGACGCAGCCAACGCTGTGGCGCTCACAGCACCACTGCTGCTTCAAGACCGACCAAGCTTCCTGCCGCTTGGCAATCTCGCCACAACTTTGGAAGAAACGCAGTTGAGACAAAGTCGGGATTCAAAGAAATGTTGACTCTTTCAAGAAAAAAAATGGCAGTTTGAAATGTGCCAAATGTCATATGTTTTGCTATGAATCTTCCCATGCTTCCAGATCACCTTTGAACAGCCTTGGATGTCAGAAAAGCCACTGGCACCAGGGTCCTTCCACTCACTGACTCCCTCCGAGCAGTCATATTGCTCGGTGGTGGTCAGTGGACCTTGGATTGGGACAACTTTCTGTCGCGGTTTCACCCCAATGTGCCCTTTGTAGCTTCATCGTCTAGTGAAATCCCATATGTCTTTGACGGCGTCCAAGGAAACTGAGTGAGAAAAAAAACATGTGGTTTTGCCCAGAACCAGCCAGAACTGGGGTCTTCCCAATAGAATTGCCATTTTAGCCGGGAAAATTTGATGTTCTAAACTTCTAAACCATTACTGTAGATTTGGGGATACATCATCTTTTTTCGGGGCAGCCCCAGGGAAAAATATCGGGGACCTGGGGCACCCAGCACCCTTTGTTGAACCCCCTGGGCTCCCCTCACATCCACGCTGCTCGCGCTGGCAGCACCAGAGCTTCTTGGGATGGGACCATCCGGCCTGGAATGCGAGGCCGGGAGTCCCAGATCTTCGTGGATTGTTTTGTTTTTGTCCCCATTGTTGCATCAATTGGTGGATCAATTGATGTATCACAAAATCATTTAAGGCCATTAAATGCCATTAATATTAGATATATATATATATAGATATTATCAGTTCCCATCAATTGAAGTATCACCCAACAAAACTCTGTCAGCCACGGCTCAGCTTGTGGCTCAGCCGGGCCTCCCAATCTTTCAGCCCGGCATGGCAGTCGAACATCGGAGTGGTGGTCGTAGCCATGCAACCACCTGAGCCAGCTGCGTGCTCCTCAAATTTCATCATGATTATGTGTTCCATTATGTAGATGTATAATGAGTATTATATATATATATATAGAGCTATGATCAATTGAGTTTGTCAGCAAATAGGGTACCTCAATCTGTCTCACTGGTTAATCATCACGTGTTCCATGTTTTATGATATTTTGTGGGCATCCGGCATCCCCCATTGGCATCCTGACGCTGTTGGGTATCGCAGCAGTACCGCATCTTGTCCATGGACCAGCCCACCTGCAGTTCGTGAAACTGCATGCAAATAGGAAAAAGCGCCCTGAACAAACCATGCAGGAGAACAAGAAAACCCAAAATGATGAAGAGAACAAGTCATTTCCCATTTGAGTCCCAAACTCACGGGAAACGGCTACCCAAGTTTGGGGTTTTGAGTTCTTGATGAATCCTAAACAAAGTCGAAAAGAGAAAGAGATGGATAGGTGCGCCCAAAAACATTGAACAATTCAACCCCTTCCAAAAGACGACAGCTCCAAGGATAGTTTCCTCATTCTTTCAGCGATTATCACAAGCAATACCCTTGACGACTACTACCACCGTCTTCCAGTAATGTACTACTATCCCACCTTCCAATTGTCGTAGCCCGCTTGGCAGTCAAAGTCGGAACTTTCGTGCGGACAGCCGACCTTGAACTCCTCCAGTGGCACCAGCATGACCGTAGCATCCACTGCTTCATTTTGGAGAGGGAGTGGCGAAATTCCCAGGGAAACACTGACTCATCATGACTCCAGTTCAGCAGGTTGCTTGTCTTGCTGCACCAAGATACAAACAAAAATGAGACTTTGGCTCCTCGCAGCACCACTCTTTCTTGGAGTCAGACCAACCGGTCTTCCATCGCTTGACACCTGGAATTTTCTGACTGATCTGGGTGTGCTGCTAGTTACGCTAGTTGTTCAAGGTGTATTTTAAAGAAGGCATTGCGCCTTGCTTGTGAAACATGGTATTTTTCACAGAGGTCTGAGATCCACAGAGATCCAGCCGCTGGGGTCTTGTAACTTATAAGCCTTGGCTTTAACTGTAACAATTCAGACTTCTGCGAAATAGCAATCCACCAAAAACCAAACACAAGAGGGTAATGAGTTGCGACTTCCATATCCGTATCAGCAAATTCCAATCTCAAGACCGCAACTTGAAATCTTGAAGATTCCCATCCACGGAGATCTCCAAAGAACAACACGCGCCTGCGGTGCAGTCGTACGGCACTGGCGTCAACATCTTGCCGCAACCCAGGCGAAAGCGAGAACAGCAGAAAGCCTCCACGCGGCGTCACGGGGCGTCATGGAAAAGTGTTAGACTTTCACATGTCAAAATCCGAGTGTCCCTTGTTGGAATTGAAATTTGGGACAGTAATCATGCTAAATCAAGCTGATTTCATGCGAAATCAATCATGATCATGTACTTAATGTCCTACTCAACTTCGTCTGGAGATGTACAGCCCCCAAGGCCTGCTTGGTTTTTGTCCAGGTGATAGTGGCCCCACTCTGACAATCGAAGGCCCTGAGGCAAACTGATACCCTTGGATGCCAGGGATTAAACGTGACAATGTTCATGATGATGATTGATGTTGATTGATGTTGATTGATGTTGATTGATGTTGATTGATGTTGATTGATGTTGATTGATGTTGATTGATGTTGATTGATGTTGATTGATGTTGATTGATGTTGATTGATGTTGATTGATGTTGATTGATGTTGATTGTACTGTTGGGAGTCATGAACCATGAGTCATGATGAGTATGTATTTGAAAAATTGTCCTCCTCTAACTGGGGATCTTCGTCCTTGCCATCTTTGATTTGAATCAGACTCCTCCTTTGCCTCAAGAAAATGCCAACAAACACCATGACACCTTTTGTACAGCTGTGCCTTGAAATGGTGATGTGGCTGTGAGCAGCACAGCCTTTCTGGTGATGGTCGCAGCACCAGCGCTTTTTCTTCAGAGACCACCTGAAGAATCTGATCATCATGATCATCATGATCATCATGATCATATCATTCAAACTGGCACCAAATCACATCATTTCACACAGAAACCTAAGATTTGGCGAAGCAAAAGCCTTCTGAGTCTTCTGTTGATCCCTCCTGAACCACCCCCCAGGGGCCCAAACGCCACGTGCCAATTCTGCAGCGCTTCGGCGCAGTCAAAGGGCTCTTCGGTGGTATGCAGAGAACAGCCTGCCGCGACTGGTGCTGTGTACATGGCTTTCATATGGGTTGATAATGTCAAATTTCTATTGAAGTGTGTATATAATGTGTATAGGATATATTATACACATATATTATCATATATTATGCAATGTATATCTATATAAATATATTAATGTTAAAATCAACATATAAATATCAATATTAATATCAACATATAAATATAAATAAAATATATTAATATTTAATATTATATATATATACATACATATACATATTGTGTTGATGTGGGTCAACTAGTCAATATCGCATTGGTGAACCATCTCAGATGCTAGTGTGGGCCAGGTCAATGAGTCAATAGCCCCCCGCCTTTGCCCGCCATCGCGCAGCAGTAGCCTTTCTTTGCATCGCTCCAACCCTGTGTCGGGCATGGAAGCCAGATGCGACCCAATGGGAAATCCCTGCACTCAATGGACGGTTTTAATGGGAAATATCATCTATGGAGGATTTTCCATTGCCATGTTAAGTCATGACAGCTCTAGATCTTGCCTTTCACATGTCGCATCTCTGTATCTCAGTCTGGCCTTCTCCCAGTTCCAATATCCAGCCTGCACGGAAGCAAGTGTGGGCTCTGCGACTTCTACCGATTCTTGTCAAGCTGGGTCAAATGCAACATCCATTGGTACAATTTCTCCCATTTGAAACGCTGTTCCAACAGCACCGTCTCAGTCACCATCAATTCCCTTGCCTCGCAATCGTAGCTTGGGCCTGCAGGCTGCATCTTGACTGCTTGGTTCGGCACACCTCTATGATGTTTTGAACGTGTTGAAGTAGTTGCAGTCCAGCTGCCAAGGGAAACTGGACAGCAGGAACACAACCAAGTACACTATCATAGACCATAATATCAATATCTGTCTAAATATCACGTGTGTACCATCTAATATATCAAAATATATCAACATATATTGTAATCTACTATGAAATGTCCACAAAACCAACGTGATTTCGGATAAAGGTCATCTACAAAAATCAAGTAACACTTGCAGATTTAACTAGTCACCGAACACCTGGAGGGTGAGCCAGCGCCGGTGCATGTCCAAAGGCCGGCGCATGTCCAAAGGCCGGCGCACTTCCTACGGAAGTCGCAGGCCGGTGGAGGATGAGCCAAGTCCTGAACCCGCGGCCATCAGTTGCTTTGGGATAAAAATTGCTCCAACTTTATCGTCAACGAAAGAACACGGGAAATTCTACCGGAAAAAAACCAGCAAAATGGGAATTATATAAGCAGGATAATGATGATTCATCCATGGATTTATATATGAGTAATTACTTGGGGTCCAGACAACCCCAAAGCGTTGTCCAAATAGATGGGGAGGTGGCCGCGTTACAGGAAACTAAATAACCAGTGGGAAAAAGGCATCTATGGTCCACAGTTTCAGATGCGGCAAACCAAACTCTAGTGGCGACAGGGACAAGGCCATGGATAGGGGCAACTGGACCTTCCAATAGACTGTTGAAATTAATTGAAATGATCTATTGATTTACAGTGGATTGAATCATACAGTCTAAGGCTAAGGTGAGTTGAGGCGGGTTTTCTGAGTCTACCTTGGAAGGATTCATTCTTCTGTACTAGCAAACTAGCGCCGGCTCCACCATCATATTAATTTGCGGTGACATGTGTCTCAAACCTGCTTCTGAAAAAGAAGATGCGATAATGTTGAAGCCTATATGGATTCACAAGAACTCACAAAATAGCACAAAAAAATGCCAAGATGTTCATAGATGATCATAGATGCTCAAGATTTATATGTTTTTTAGTACAGTAGTAAGGATGAATCGCCTGTAAAGCTCATTCCATGATCCAGGTCGATACTGGGACCCTGGGACCCTGGCAGCAGTAGAGCTAAGCCCACCAGGATCCAACAGAGGACCTCAGCCAGGTACGGATGTGGGCTGAACTTGCTGCGAACTGGCTGCGAACTGGTATGATTTCAAGATATTTCAAGGGAAGATTCGGGAAAAATATGGAAAGGTCGCAAAATATCATGAACACATGATGATTCGCCTCTGGACTGGACCCCAAGATACCCAAAGATACACCAATTTTCGGAGCAACCCATGTTGGTTTCCATGCCTTCGAGGCTCACAAAAGCATGGCTTGGAGCAACATTCCGCCATGGAAAAAACTCAATCGACATGCTAATAAACCTCACGAACAAGAAAAACATCATAGGTGGTTCCCTACAACCATAACACCCCATGCCTACTCATGGCTTCAATTATTAGTTACTAATGTGGTAAAAACAGTGTCATAAACAATACCATTTTTGATGGTTTATACCACCCATAAATATGGTGATGACTGGGGAAATCAGCTGAGTTTCCAGGCGCAGTAGACCAGCAACCCCAACTTGGAGCAGCCGGGTTTCTCGTCCACCTCTTCCACCGCTGGCATCCCAGCATGGTTGGGCTTCAGGTTGACCTGGTGGAAAGGGGAGAAGTTCAGTGTTGGACAACAAAAATTGGATGATTCAAGGGATGATCAAACGGAAAACATGTGGGAAAAAAAAATAAGAAACGCCTAAAGTTGGGTGATCAAAAGGATGGTTAAAAGAAATCTGGAGGTCTTGATGGGTCTTGCCATTTCTCGTGCTGATGGAACGACCAACTTTGCTGGTTCCACGCCTCAGGGATAAAGGTGACCTGCTCATAGGTGCCATGTCCAGGTCCCACATATTTGAAGTCCCCGGTGTCGATTTCATCAATCTGCTCAAAGCAGACCTCAGCGGAAAAGCAACAAAATGTCACGGCAAGGTGGAAAAACAAGATTTCTTGCCAGTAAACAGAAGGAGTGGTAATCCAGGCTGCACTTTTTCCAAATGTGCTTCAGTATACAAGTGTGTGAGTGGGTCAAAAACTTGAAAGTCCTGGTAACCTTAGAAAACGCTAAAAGAACTGAACCGAATCAAGTTCAGTAACATTGCAAATGAGTTTGCCCAAAACTTGGGTACCCAAGAAAGAGCTTTATATCATGCGCATTATTATTAAATGTTACCCTCTGGTTATTTAACATAGCCATGGGAAATGGCCCATTTATAGATGGCTTACCTATTAAAAATGGTGATTTTCCATGGCTATGTTAAATAACCAGATGGCAATAAGTTTGATATTTTGCAATGCCCCTAGTTTGGTCGCGCAAATGCCTCTGCGCCCTGGGCTCTCGCACAGAACCGCAGCCAAGCTGTGCTTCAATGGTGCCCTCTTCTGTAGCTGATGCCTCACGCAGTGACTGGATGGTTTGCTGATAATTGCTATGTGGATTTGCAAGGTTCAAGGTGACAAGGATATGGTTGTTTCTCCAAGTTGAATTCGACAAACTTGGAGTACCCCAAACCACTGGTTTCCCCATTCAACAGAATCAGTTCAACTTGGGTTATCCAGTTATCCCAGTTCTCCCCCCCATTTTGGGGGGAAATCCAATGGGACAAGCCACAACTGTCCATCCTGCAGGTCTCTGCAGGTCTCTGCAGGTCCTTCCCGCCTTGGCCCCCTTTCTCTTCTTCTGAGGGCTTGTAGCTGCCAGAGTGGCGCCTGGAGCCTGGGCACCAGGGCTTCTAAGGGGTCAAAGGTTGGGAATCTTCCTGTTGCACAAATAGTGTTAGTGTATGTATTAGTGTATTAGGCTGCTAGTACTGATGTTTTGGAAAAATCAGGATACTCATGGTCATACATGAAAGAATGTGATCCAGCGAAGGCTGCCTACATGTGCCTACTATACATCATCCCACAAGAACAGAGGTGCGACTGCCCCACACGGCCCCATGCTGCAGGAAGCATCTAGATCAATGTCACCCCCATCTGGGTCGGAATAGTGCGGAGACGGCATCACCTTAACAGTCCAAGTGCACGTGGCTCAAGTGATTGTGGCAGAATATCAGAGATACGGGTTTGTCTGAAAATGGATTATACCCACAAGATATCCATTTTTAGTACGGATGATGACAAGCCATTGGATGTAGGGGTACCCCATTCTCAGATAATTACACCCATGTATAACACTGACCAAATTCACAGGTCCATTGAGTTTGGACCCCATACCCAAGCCGGAGTCACTCAGGTCGTGCAACACTATCAGGCTCTAGGCATCCGGCAACATTGGGGCGGCAGGGGGCTCACTGCAGCACTAGGGTCACAACCCCTGGTGACGGACTGGTGCTTTCACGGGGCTCAAGTCGACTCAGGGAAAACGCAAAGGTAGCGAGTGGTGGTGACCTGGTGGTGGGGGTTCCATATGGAGCTGGTTGACGTCAACTTCTCTGACTTCGGTGCTGCATCTGACTTCATTGCACATCTCTTGAGCCAGGCATAGATGGTTGTGTCGCCGCTCGTCTTGGTGCCTAAAGCTACATTTGGACATTTGGACAAGTGCTACTTGAAGTCACAGCAAAAAGACCCACATTGACCAACATCACATGGAATCAGTTTGATGGTTTCATCTCATATGAAAGGTGCCAATAACTTTGGATTCGTCATCCCAGGTAAATGTTGAAAGTCAGAGGCAAAGAAAGACACCCCTCCAGGTATCATTGGCCTAGATCCATCCTAAATCCATCTAAGTCTCCCATTTTCATGGCCATGTCCATCCTTTGAACCCCCGAGCTCGTCACTCAACCTTTTTTTTCGCCGAAGGCAACTGTCACGGCAGGAGATCAAAGATGATGTGGTGCAGGTGGTGGTGAGGAACTCATCCGAGGTGTATCGTGTGGCTTTACAGCATTTGGGGTCTTGTATCAGAAACAAAGGATCTTCATCTAGTGCTGTCCATTCTTGCGTTTCTTGAACCATTGATTTTAAAAAAGGGCCTTAAATGAGCCTCGACGCATTCCAAACCCTTGGAGCTTCCAAGTGCTTGGTTGATGACCATGAGGAGAATGCAAGGAATTGCCAGACATCATCAGATCATCAGTTGGATGCACCATTTATCTTCAGATATCTTGAGGATATCGTCAAAGCTGCTCGGGCTCTTTCCCAGTTGAGCCCTTCAGGTAGACATGGATCAGGGTCCAATAATGGGATGTTTCACGCGTAAAAATAAACCCAAGTCTGCAGTCGATTCATCCTCATGGCAGGCCCTATCTGACCTTTTCGCCTGACTTGCCATCCACTGACCATGGTCCAACGAGCCAAATGGATTCATTTTTGGATCCACATGGTGGTACCAGACTTCTTCTCTGAGGGATATCCCAACGATAAACTAGTAATACTACCATTCTGTCGCCTCAACGAACTTGCCGTGTCAAGAAAAGATCAGCTGTGCTGGCTGCACAGGGCAGGAAATGTACAATAGCGTCCAGGCAGAGTCGCAGCTGAGCCCCTTCATCACTCCAGGTGCACAGGCCTTGCTCCGCCAGGGTTTGAGATGCCTTTGGTGAATGGAAATCAGTGACTATGGGTTTGCAACTGTCGGTTTGCAACTATCACTATTTCATGCCCTATACCCTCTGGTACTTCAATATATGGAGACCCATTTGTAGATGACTTACCAACATAAAGCATATAAACATGGTAAGTTTCCATGGCTGTTTGATTCCCAGAGGCTGATTCTGTGGCGCCGGCCTCCCATCACTTCCTGCGCAACCAGGCTGCGATGAGACCTGATCGGAGGACAAGGCCATGGCCTCGATCCTCAGAAAGGTGAAAAAAAGGGAAACGACAAATCCCATTCTGGATGGCTGTCTATTGGATCTATTGTTTTTGTAGTTTTCTTCAATCTTATTGGGGGTTACACACCAGGCACTATCACCAAATTCCACCCACCTGCAAATCTGCCCGACTGCCTGTTGCAAGCAAGGCAAAGCCGCACCAGGCAATCCAGCCATCATGGGAGGCACGCTCCACAACCTGGAGACGTAGCGACGCAGCTGTTTCAGCGGCGTTCATGCCACCCTGCGATGCCCCTGGGCCCCGCACTACAGAGTACATCATTCTCGCGACACCTTGGCCCGAATTTTCAAAAATGCCATGATCGGAATGTCCATTGACCGGAATAATTTCTGCATTCGAAAAACTCATTCAGCTCAAACTCATTCAGCTCATCGGCCACATGGTTTCAACATATGACAATTCAGTGGCAATCAGCATCCATCAGATCAGGATGAGGTCATTCAGATGCTGCCTAAAAAAAGGCCATCAAAAATCCAAGTCTTTTAGGGTACCCGCAAATCATTCAAAATCCACCAAAATCCATCCAATATCCCATGATGCATTAATTTATCATGTTCCTCATTAAAGTTGCTATAAAATGCCATGAATTAGGGCATCCCACTTTCAGTCCAGTCTACTGGACCAAAACCTCGAAACTATGTCAAATACAGCATCATTTTTTCCCATTCATCCCATGTTTAGGAATATGATGAATGGTAAACGTTGCTAAACATGAAAACATCACCGAAAATCTTTGGAAATCATTCAGATTGATATTCATATTCATAGGATTCATAGGAATCATTTGTTGACTCATTGATCACTTTCGGTTAAGAGCTCGGTCAAAAAATGTCCATACCACGTGTGATGATTCCGGACAGGGCACCGTTGTCTGGCTCGAGATGGAGCCACACGTCAGCATTGTCCTGTCATCCACGGATGGTTGAGGGGGTTGGGAAGTGAAAAGTGGGCTGTACCAGTAATTGATGTAATCAGCAAGAAACATTGGTTTCATATGGTTTTATATGGTTTCTGGTCAATGCAGATAGAGTTCTTCTCAAAAGATCCAAACTCCAGCCATACAAAACTGGATGTGTCTGACAATGATAGCCGAGAATAATTAATTACCATTGAAAGAATCTAGATGGGATCGTTCAAAATTGACCAAAAATTCGGGTCTTCTGGGCATCCAGCTCTGACCAAACCCGCAACCCGCAACGATGGAGAACCCCCCCTGAGAGCTGGCGCCGACCTTGGCCTTGGCATATTGACCAATTTTCAGGTTCGCGAGGATCAAGTGATGCAAGCAATCCACGCGCCGGAATCCCACCTGGCACCATTTTGTTTGCGATTCTGGGAGTCTACCCCTTGTTGCTGCAGAAGTGGCTGAAACTTCCCGTTTTTCTCCATTTTTTCTGTGGCTGAAATCAATCCCTGGCTGTTAAAAGGCCTCCACCAGCTCTTCCAAAAGCTCCACGGCCTCTATCACATCGGCGTACCTGTTCGAAGGTGAAACCGTACCTCACGGGATCATTCACTACGAAGAAAAGTATGCCTGGTTGAACCAACAATCATTGGGATATCTAAGCATCAAGGCATGAAGATTTTCAGATTTCATCAGAAGAATGTGTGGTTTAACTTAACCAGCAATCATTCGGATAAAGAAAATCACCAACGTGTTGATTTCACCAGAATGGATGGATGTTTTCACCAACACTATGAGGATAGTGCGGGATAACCTCGCAAAAAAACCATGATCATTGACTTTCTTGAAATTCTATGGTGGATCTAACAAACAAACATGGGGATATAATGGTGGTATAATATGAGATTTTCCAATATGAAATGTCATTTTGTATATGGGTGGATGATAATATCTTCCCCCAGTAATGAATACTCGGACATTGGATCTAGTCAATTTGGGGCCCTTTACATAAGGGGCGTTTAGTTTGAGGGGAATGGGATTGTTAATAGAGTTATCCTACAATCAACTTATGTCACACAATTATAATAAAAATGCAATTTACGCTCTATTATTACTTATAATTACTACGTTGAATTCGTTAATCTTGATAAATTAAGATAAGTACTTATATGGTGTAATATGATATCATATGTCTACATTCTGCAGGGCACCAAAGTTAAGTCTGAAAATGTTCAACAACACAATTCCCTGTCGGCCTGGGGGAACAAGCGAGTGTGCAAGCAAACTCCCACCTCAGAGCAAAGGCTGAAGACCACAACATAATCTGAAATGTTGCAGTCAAATTAACCAGTTCAGATTTTCCTGAAAATAATGGGAAATTCCCCAAATTTCATGGTTGATCATCATTTTCCAAATGAAAATGCATAAGATTGCCATTTGGGTAACACCCTCCCCATTTTTTGGACATTTAACGGTTTATCGGAAAATTAGAGCACCATCTTTCCCCCAAAAAGAATACTAATATGCAATTGCATTTATTGATTGTGCATATAATATGGACCAAAACCCAAGTTTTCCCATTGTTTTCTATTGCACCGAAACCCCATCCGGGTCGAAAAACTGGAACTTTGGCGACGGCTCCTCTTTGGCCACCTGTGGCAGCGGCGTTAATAACATCAAAAAATATCCAACAAAAATGCCAAATGCTAAGTTCTTGGTTTAGATTGTTTCAAGATGTTTTCAGACCTCAACCAGTAAAGTTTTTGTTTTGGATTGTTTGGAGATGTTTTGAGCAACTGATGTTTGTTCAAAACCCAAATTAACCAAATGATCCCAAACTCTGACGATAAACACGTGATGATACCGCCAAAGCACTCTTGAATTTGTCAAATGAATGGTGAGATCATTTTATGTTATGAACCAAATTCCAGTACGGTACAGTCAAACGTGACTCATGCAAATTAATTAGCATGCCTTCCCATTTGAAACGGCATTCCCGGCCGCATTCTGCCTGCTGGTTGTACTGTTCTCTCATTGTTTTGATCTCATCGAGGATCATTGACCTGGCAAAACCATTTCAGCTGTTGTATGATTCTGTCACATGCCGGTGTGATCATTCCCGTTGATGCAGCCCTTGTGGCAACCACCAAAAATGCGAGATTAAATCAATATAGCATGAACTTGGTTTGTTGTGTGTTTACATGGGTTAAATCACCATTAAATCACCGTTCATGCCCAAAAGTGACAACAGTTTCATGCTGAGCCCGTAGCTGATCCCAATCGACAGAGGTCTCCTCATGGGCCACATGCGTTCTTGATATTTGTGTCATCTGGATGAACGACAACAACCACAACCACAACAACCACAACCACAATTGAGGACTGATGACTGAACAACAACCCATACAATACACAGTCATCTTGATCTATTGGCTTAGCAATCCTGTTTTTAAACACAAAAAAAATTATCTACAACGTTTTTGTCCCAAGGCCCCAACCATGGCGCCAAAACACGCCAACGCGTCACGTTGCTTCCGTCGCAACGGTTGAAGCTAAAAGGAAGGCAGCACAAATCGTCCCCTGCTGTGCAATTGCAACATTGACGGGTTGATATGTGGTTCATCGCTTTTGGAACTCCAACTGCACTTCTGAGAGGTTGCCCTTCCAGGAACTCTTCACACCAGCTTGCCCAAGGTTCAAAAATCATAATGAAAAACCATATCTTCTGTGAGATGGGTTTGACACTAGATCCATGTTTTCTTTCTGAATCGCATAGATTTTGAACTCCTTGCCAAACTGGTTGTTCGTTTCAGGTTGGCTTCACCTGGCCAAGACTGCAGACTTGGGATGGTGGGTGTCAGTGTCTCCACACAACAAAGCCCCTGTTTCCAGATGTTTTGACGAATACCGATGTTGCAAAAGAATCGCTTCAAGACATATCTATATAACCTTGGCAAAAATTAAACAACGAAGACAAGAAAAATGGAACAATGATGACTCGCAACAAGCAACAAACACACGGAAATAGAGAAGACACACAAGTTGATCCTCGTGTTTTGCTTTTGTGGGTTTCTATTTCGTTTTTCCGATAGGCTGTCCAAAAACGGGAGAAAATCGAGCCAAAGCGCGCCAGAAAGGTAAAGCAAATTTGTAAAAACTTGGCAGGCAAGCAAGCAGCAGCATCCACTTCCGCCCAGCAATGGCAGATGTTGCTTGGAGATCCTTGCTGGCACCTCTGGATGTCAGTGCGGCGGCCACAGCAGTGCTAGTTCTACAGTTTGTCCCTGCACCGTTGTTACCTTCCGCGCCGCTGTGAGCCGCATTTGGGCACGCACGTCAGCCAAGCACTTGACACAGTTACCCCACAGCCGTCGACTGCAACAAACTTCACCGCAGCTCTCAACAAACAATTTCAAGACCGTGCTACCGCGCCTCAACCGCCTTACATTGCGCGAGCAAGATCCAGCGAGGAAATGCGCAGGAAACCGTTTTTCTGCTGTTTTTTCTGCTGTTTTTGACGTCTTTACTTCGTTCTTTTCTCTAGTCACTAGTCGATTTCGTTGTTCTTATGACTAACATTACTCTTCAAATTTCCAATCGAGACTGGCCAAAAACTTTGAAGTGTACTTGTCACACATTGCATTTGCATACACTAGTTGAATTTGTTGTGTGGCAGCACTACTTGTAAAGATCACATTACCCTATCTTTTGAAATTGGAACCTTATTCGTGCACCCGGCGCTAAAAAGATCCCAATGTGTTTTCTGAACCAAGGTCAGAACCTCCAGTAAAGAAAATCCAGAGGACCAAAAACGTGTTTGTATTTCTGCACGCCGTTCACAGTTGGATGTCAAATGCAGTGCAATCGGACCACTTTTTTAGCTGGGGAACTGGACGATGCATTCAGCCCTTTTCAGGCTGTGGGTTCGGCGCTAACTCAAGTGGAACTGGTGGTTGATGGGGTGGAGGTGGGTGCGCAAACAAAATGCAGAAGATGCACAGCACTTCACTCCATAAATAAAAAAATGTCATTCATGACTGTCATTTATTGCTGCACGCCGTTCACAGTTGGATGTCAAATGCACTGCGATCGGACCACTTTTTTACTTGGGGAACTTGACGATACATTCAGCCCTTTTCCCCAATTTCTTTCTCATGAACGCAAACAGTCTCTTCACAGCAATGATTACATTTTCCATCTCATCCAGAAAACCAGTTGCCAGCAAATCATGTGAAATTCCTCCTGAAGGTTTGTCAGCAGTGTTCGAGTGGGATGGAACCCTTGCAAGCCAGCATTTTTTCTCAACTAAGATTTCAAGCTCTGCGAAGATACCGCAGAGAACTTCAACCGTTTCATTTTCGGATGAACCCTTCATCATGCAAAATTTTGTACCTTCGTTGTCAACATATAGAAATCTGTGGCGAAGCTCAATGTTCTTCATCCAAAGCAAGTATGCAAGGACAGCGCAAAAGGTCTCAGTTTCAAAGATGATCTGTTGCTTGTTCAACTCGCCAGGAACTCACGCTGCTCATGGTCCAATGCGCAAGAAAAGAATCGTTTGGTTTTCGTAGCTTGGTCGATCACCACAGTTCCTAAACCGCAGACCAAATCACGTGAATCCCTCTCATGGCACGCATCTGTAAAGATGACAACTGGTGGACGATGGTCCCAACAAACAGTTCTCGGCTTGCCACTTCTCAAAAGTTTCACAAAAAGCCTGAGCGACAGCTTCTCATAGTCAAGCAACTTGGTGCGGCATTTGCAGGTTTCAGCTGAAGTGGTCAGAGCCACTGCCGCCAGCTGCAGCACACAGCTCCACGCCACAAACGATGCTGAACAACAATGAAATTGGGTGGGGCATGGGTAGGTGGCTATTCCATTGCACACGTTATAAAGCATTTAAACAACACAACCAGGTAACTCTGCTTTCACAGCGGGCATCTCAACCAAATGATTATCGGGAAACCACAAGGAAGGAAGGGAAACGGTTCCTGGCAACTTCTGTCCAAGCGTGCAATGCCCAGCGACGGACACGTGGCAAACCGGTTACAAAAAAACACCAAAACCACAAAAAGCAACCAGCATGCGCCAGTGCATGTACTAATTCCGTTCTATTTAACTCATCGCACGCTTTCCCAAATCACCCTATAATTGCGAGTTCAAAAGCCTCGGTTGGAAAACCTATCCCTGTGACCCACCCCCGCATCCAAAGCACCACCTGACCAGAAAAAACATTTCACCCCCTGCGAGAGCCGAAAACCCATACTATGATCTCAAGAACCAACGCCTGCAACACTGCACGCTTCAAGCCTCCTTTTGCACGCGACAACAAGCACAAAAGATCAATGTCAGTTCATGTGGCTCTACTTGACTTATCTCTTGTTTGATTCACACTCCTTGAGAGTGAAATCGGCAGAGAAACTCGATTTCAGGTCTAAACAATTCCGGAGGAAATCAAAACCTTCATGACTTCAAATATTTCAACAGCATGCTTGCTGCAGAGGTCGGAGAGGGGGCGAGGCAGCGGAAAACATTAAGAGCAAGAACAGAGATGTACTTAATTGGCCGCAACCCTTGGACCGCAGGTCACTTGGGACATTACGGCTTTGAGATCCGTCTGGAGGGCCTGTTTAGATCGAATATAGGGCCACAAACAAATGAAATTGCTCGGTAGACCCGGCGCGGTGCCCAGAAATCGAATCCTCTTGGCCAACGACAGCCCGTCCAGATTCCCCAATCCAGCTTAACACAAGCCAAGAGGGGCCATGCAAGACCGAAAATCTATTCCAGGTGGCGTAAGTTTGCTTTACGTGAGCAACTTAGAATCCCGTGTAGAAAAAGCGCCGTGCACAGATCTGCGGTCAGATCCAACGCTTCCTCAAAATTCCTACAGAACTACGCAGGCAAACGCGTACGTCAACCACGCACGCCAAACACAACCTAATTAAACTAAAGCAATACCGTGTCAAAAGGATTGTTTCACCCTCGACTCCCGCATGCTGACGTCAAGCCTCTTCTTTTCGCTCCAGACGCAACACGATCAGTCACGGGGAAACACAAACACAACAAACAAACAAAACAAGCAAAACAGAAAACAAACGAAAGAAGACGAAGAAAGAAGATGATGTGTTCCCTGTGTCGGTCTGTCTTATGTCAAGTTATGTGACACAGCAGCTCTTGTTCATTAAATGAACTTCTGACACCAGTCCTTCGAGCCGATGTCTCAACTGGTAAACTCAATTCCAGGTTTCCAGTTAACAAACCTCAAGTTCTTCAAATAAAGGTCTGTTGAAACTATTCCAGCTGCTACAAGTCTACAAAACTCAATTTCACTAGATGAATTCAAAAACATCGAAACACTTCCAAAAGTTCTCAAATCAAACTGGTTCTCATCCAAACGTGAATAACCAGCTCATTAGTCACAAGCTGACTAACTTCTCAAGAACGAAGTGGTTCACACAAGGTATCTGTACAACCTTCTTCTGAATACAAAATATAGTCAGAACACAACGTTCCTTCTCCAAATCAGCTTTCCACATAGAGATAGCATCTCACAGCTTCAAATCTCAATGTAGAATAGAATGTTCTGTTCGACATTGTCAATGTAGGTCAGCCAAATACAGTTGTATCGCTGAAGTCTTTCGACCACTGTAATAGCCAATCCACAATGTAGACCAAAGTCGTCTCAAAACAATGTCGTCCTCATAGAGATAACCAAAGTCTTCTCAGGAACGATAAGTTGCACACCATAAGATCAAATGTATGATCCATAGGTCACGATGACGATGATGTAGGTATTGTCCTCACAATACCGAAACATCTCATCACAAAACTCTCAGACAAATAAGATGAGCCAATGTGGCCATTGTCCTCACAATGCCAATGCATCTCAAGGTCCAAGACTCAAAGTATATTAGGTTCTCTCCATCAGATATTTCCAGCTAGCTTAAACTCTTCTCCAAGAGTTTCTAGCTGTGTTCTCATCACTTGGAGAGAGTAAACTTCACAGTATCGACGACACAATACAAAATCTCAATGTCAAACCAATGTAGGTATTTTCAGTTCAAGCAATTTGCTGTACCAGACTCAAGTCGAATTCAGAATAAGATGTAGAACTGATCAATATACCACAATCAGGTCAACACTGATCAATGACATCATCCTGAGATGTCAGAAAATGATAAGTCCAAAGACCAATAGAATATTGTGATACAGGTTGGTCACAATGCACAGGTTTCTTCCACAACAAATAGAATGTTCTCTACCAATCTTCCGCGCATAGAACTGTACCACTATGATGAGTGGCATGTCGCTTCACCCTTACCCAAAGGGTGCTCCCATAGGGCGTCAAATTTCCATACCCCCTTTCGACATGACATCTCATCCACTCACATCACTGCCATGTACGGATACCAATAGTATTCGATGATCCGCAGAAAAATGTTCACGCTCCAGATCACATCCATGATCAAAAGATAGCCAAAGACAGACGAAAGACAGCCAAAGACGGTTCGTCTTCCAAAACACAAAGTAGATGATAAAGCATCATCCAAAACTCATCTCGTTCGATTCATGCATAGTGTCGTAACTTCCAAATTCAAAATCTTCTCTGTCGCGAAAACTAGATGTAGGAATAACAGATTCAGTCCAAAGACTCCTGAGGTCTTTCCAGTACTAAACTTGTCTTCCAAAATCCAGTTCTTCGGATAAACCATGGCGTCAATAACGATGTATCTACAGTGCTGTTGTTTTCCTACAACAAACAAAACCACAACAACAGAACAAAACAAAACAAACACACACACACACGAGGCCCAAGACGAAACCTAACGTCACACGATCGGAGTCAACACGAAAACAAAGGCCAACTGTTTCAGCTAATCCGCACCTTCGTGAAGAAGGTAGGCGTATGAAAAGAAAACGCAAGTGAAGTAATATCACTCATGCAACTCATCTCAAATTCAAAGCAAGTGAAGTACAGTTCACAGTCACTGCACAACAAATTCAAAACACTCTGAATGAAAATCGTTCACAGTTAGGGTCAGGACTAGCTAAGATCGGCACAATGTTCGCTGTCCCCCTTTTAACGTCTGATCCATCCTAACGATCTCGGAGGTGTGATATATCTCGTTTAAGTCCATATCATGACATGAAAGTGTAATGTGTCTGCAATCATGGCATCAGATTCCCCGGAAGATTTTCCGATTAGTTAGACTCAGATTCCGTCTGAGTTTCTTCCCAGGTTCTCATCATGTGCCATGACAAACTTATTTAAACACATGTACATGGGTAAACTCCAAAACAGAACGCAAAAACTAAAGCATCAAGACATGAACATACCAACTCAAAACCATGTCCAATACAATCAAGTTCAATCGAACACAACTTCAACCTTCCTTCATGATGTCTCCCTCAGATCTGTCAGCAACTCCAAGTTCTGAATGCCTTCAAAAACGTTGCTCTCGCCATCGTCATTGAGAGACATATGGCAACAAAACGAACCTCAAACAACTAACAAAGCAACATGTACATCCAAGCCGTGTCACTCGGCGTATTCCCCCCCCTTTTAAACTCACGCCTGATCTCTGTGCTCAGCCATATCGTCTTACTGGAAAACAACGAGTGAACCTCGAGCTGACAAAATAGTCAGCTATTCTCTCGTCGTCACAATAGACGAAGTCAGGTGCCTTTGGCAACCTTTTCAGGGGTAATATACCCGCCGGTATTCGCTCGTCCCCTTTATCTGGACATACCCTAGCGGGGCAAATGCCGCCGTACCCGTCGCCGGGTCATGGCGACCAGTGGGTGATACACACCGAATGCGGCCCGTAGACTCCTCAAGTACTTGACAAGGTGGAGTCTTGATATCTGTCACTTCTCTTTGCAAAGGGTAGCTCATCGGTAACTCCCCCATTTTAGCCGGACTGTAGCCCGCAAACTTCACCACGGGAAGAGGTGGCTGCGGTGGTAACATGGGCTTTGGTGGCACCATGGGTGGTACCGCCGGTGGAGGCGGGAGCCCAGGGCTAACAGCCAAGCCAGGTGCCGGTGTCAATGGTGTCACTGATGGAACGCCCAGGTGTCCCATTGGAGGTTGAGGTGGATCATAATCCATGGTTCCTTCTTGACTTACCGGTGCCCTTTCGATCCTCACAGCAATCTTCTGCATATTTTCTTGTAGTTTGTCCATCGATTCGAAAAGCTGGGTCATCAGGTCCTGCAGAGCTTGGTCGCGCTCCGTGCGGTTCTTGGCGTTTTTCTTGAGCACGTCTCCCATGGACACATCCATTGCCCACTCCAGGTGCTTCTTTAACTTGTTGTATTCCCCAACGACCGCACCCACGCGGCTGGTGTTGTGGTTAACACCAGCGGCCAATGATTCTGATGCCCTTGCCATGTTGTTCACTGCCGCACCTACGGCCTCTAGGCTACGGCAGAGGTCTTGCTGAAGAGTATGCGTACTCTTGATAAGGGTTTCAAGTTTGTCCGTCGAACCCTTCAGCGCAGCGACCATTGACGTGATTCCCACAGCCAAGCCTGTGGTAGAGGCCAGTAGGTCTGTTGCCTCATTGGGGTCAAATGGTTCCTGCATTCTCAATCTTGGAGATCTCGACCTGTCATCATCTCTTCCAGCATCTCTCTCCTCCTTGTCTTCCTTGTCTTCCTTGTCTTCTCCATGCATATGAGCGGTGTCCTGCTCTCCCTCTTTCTCTGATTCCGTCTCAGCAGTTCCTGCCTGTGCCATCAGCGCTGGATTCTCAGAAACGGGGAATTCTCCCTCTGCCGCTGGAGCTGCTGGGACTGCTGGAGCTGCCACGTTCGCTGCCATAAATTGTTCGAGTCTCCTAGTCAAGGCCTGATGCACTCGGCGAGATAAGCCGGGACCCAAGTACAACTTGGGCATAATCTGCAATTCAACTTGACGATCCATTTACTGACCATGCAGGTTACAACTCAACCATTTCATGCCAAGCACAAACTCCCTCTTGTTCATCCTAAGGTGCGTGACGCACACCTTAACAGATGATTCACACTTCCGACAAAGATCACACTCACTACTACCCCAAGATGCGTGCCGCACATCTTGACAGGTAATATGTGATCGACCAAACTTCAATGTCTCAGACAAAACAAAAATAATACAAACTTGTGGCAAACTGCAAACTTAATCCACATCCAACTGCCAATGCATGCACAACTCTTCACAAAACTGCAAAACAGATCACCGTGGTTTCCACGCGTATGAAACCCATAGACATGTCATGCAGCAAAAATGAAAACCTATGCAAGGCTCATGACAGCTAACAGAAAACTACTCAAACTGAGTTCCACAAGTCCAAGTTCTGTCCAGTCCGAAATCGTCCAAAACTCTGAAATTCCAAGACATCTCAAAATTGCTATTCCACTCCAATCTCAGCTTGACAGCTCTTTCATCACAGCTTTTGCATTTCTCCTCGCAGCTGTCGGCGGCTTCCAAGCCTAGCATTACCACCCGGCCTGGAACCACTACAAAAACCTATACATTGGGAGGAAACCTGCCCACTCAGACGATCTTGTGAGCGTCCGCGGCAAACTTGTACAACAAGTTGCCATTCTCGTCGAACTCCAAAGCCTTCATAGTGCCTTGCCAACGATATTCGTTGGGCTTGTACTTCAGAAGGATCCCCGCCTCGGCTTTCTGGAGATAGCCAATGGCGGTCAATTCGACTTCAAATCCTTGGCACAGAACTCACCTTTGGGACCTTCTGGCGTCCAATCATTGAAGTACTGCGCACGCTCAACGGCAGCAATCGGGTCTTTTCGTAGTCCAAACCGTTTGGAATATTCGTCAGGCTGGATCTCCTTGCCATTGTTCAAGTCCTCAAACTGCTTAGGAGTCAGAGCCAACCAAAGACGAATGGACTCCATTGCCATTGATGCCAAAGGATCTCGAAGCGATCGTTAGGGCAGCTGAAATGCAAAACACTGAGCCAAAGTTGTCTTATAATAAAACAGCAAAGATAGAATGGAACCTATACAAACATGAGAAGTCCAAACAAGAGGTCAAGTCAAGTCCAACAGAATACACAGCTCCATACTTCGTCTCTCACTTAGACAGTATGTCGAGCCACGAACTGACATCACATTTACATTCATTTCAGTCAGTTTCACGTTTTGGAACCTATGCAAGTCGTCTAGTCGCCCCTGCCGTCCAGTTCCCTGTTTCTTTCTTTCTGACTTAATCTATTATCTGAGCCTATGCACGTCTGCAACCTAGCTCATGTGTGAACCTTGCAACGTCTTGCAATCTGGTCCACGTTTTGACTTTCTACAACCTTTCTTTTCCTTTTGGAACCTATGCAAGTCGTCTAGTCGCCCCTGCTTTCCAGTTCCCTATGGACCTATGCAGCGCCTCTGCCATCCAGCCCATTTCCTTCTTTTTGTTGTAAGTCAAAACTCTTCAATTCAATAGAAAATTGCAAATCTCAAATCCCAGATTCCCTCTTTTGCTTTTCACTCTGAGCAACACGCAAACGCACAAACTACACTACCGCTCTACTTCCCTCTCAGGGTCCTCTGCAAAGCTCCAATGCTGTAAATCTCGTGAAACTCCATGCCAGCCTTCTGGTAGTACAAGATGTCCGATCAACATGGCCCAAGGTTCGCAAAGGAAACCCTCCAGGGTCGACTAACATCACAAACATCTTGTTCTCAAACTACATCTCTACCAAAGGAAGTGCCATAACCAACGTAGGCAAATCACACTGGCAATCATCACTACAAAGACCATATAGCTCGTCTCACAGTCAAAATTGGCTTGCAGATATCTCCGTGCTCATCCATCCATCTAGAGAGGTACGGTACGATTGCTCTAAGCCAAAAGGGGAATGCTTGCATTCAAGTTATCTTCACACAAAGTCCAGTCAGTCTGACAACAACTCCAGAGTACCTACCTGTCTCAGGGTTCAATGTACCTTCTCTGCATCTGTCCCAGTCCTCACGACTACATCCGTTCAGGTTTCACAAACAACTGCAACAACCCAAGCAACGTAAGTCATACCTGACCTGCCTGCGACACTGCAAAACTGTTCGAATCCCGGTCAAAGAAAAAACATGAAAGCAAACTCACAACAAAGTTTCCTGTTTCGTTTCAAAATACAGTTCAAAGCAGTTTCCACTTCCTACACAGTTCAGGCCGTTTCCATTGACTTACAGCAATAGCTCAACTCAAACACTTCCACAACTGCAGTCCAAACCAAGGATGCTACCTGATGCATCTGAGAAATCAAGATCAACGTTCCCAAACAGGCGGTGTCCACATGTCACCTTACTCTCACTCCGTTGTCAACCAACAATCCCAACACCAAGTTCCACTGTACCTTCAGTGCCATGACGGTTCCTATTTCTCTCTCTCTCAGCACTCCAGTACCTATACTGCCAGGCAAACAACAATGCTTCAGGCTTCAATCTCCAGGTTACCAGTCAGTGCAAACATCCGTCAAGCCCCACCGTTCCTGCACACTATCGAACCTCAGGTGTTCAACTACTCACGTCTTATCTCACAAATGTGGCAACTAAACCAAGGTCACTGACAAAGCAAACTCGACCCTCCAGGTTCTCATGCCAAAATTTCTCTTTCTAACTACCGTCTCCAGGCATGACGCCAGGCTCAGTAGCACCACGCACTGTGCACTCCGTGCGTCCAGGATCAACTACAACCTGACCAACCTGTCGAGATGTAACTCTTTCTTACAGTATTCTTCTAAGATGGACCTATGCAGCGCCTCTGCCATCCAGCCCATTTCCTTTCTAACTCTTTCCAATGCTCTCTAGTGATTCTCCAGGCACTCTCTCTCTCTCTGCCAAAATCACCAAACTTCCTAATGACTCTCCAGGCTCTCGTTGCCAAAGTCACCACAACAATCTCTCTCTCTCTCTCTAGCGACTCTCCAGGCTCTCTCTCTCTCTTGCCAAAGTCACTAAACCTCTTACACAACAAAACTGCAAATCTCACATGCAACGCAACTGCAGCATACTCTCACATGCAGCTCAGTCGTTGTCACCTATTTTTCCACGCTTACCACTACTGCCAGGAACCCTATCGCCTATATCTACCAAATCTATCATACAGCAATGGGTCACAGGTATTTCAACCTTGCAGTGTCCCGTGGTATCTGCCTAAGATATGCTCACGCATCTCACAAATCTGCCTCTGCATTTCGGTTTCCAATTCTCTGAGATGGTCACGGAACATCGCTATGATGTCTCGTTGGTTCGCATTCAGACGAACATCTTCAAGCAACGGCAAAAGCCATTCCAAGAGAACAAGCAAAGTCTGTATCAGCCGAAATACACTCGTCACCTTCTCCAAGCCAATAATCCAACCAATGTACTGTTCTTCCATTGCTTCACGTAATGGCCGGTTGTCGCGGCGATTGTCCATTCTTAGTACAGATCGGATGGCGATATTTTCTCTGTTCACAGATACTTGAGCCAGACAAGGACTAACATCAAACTTGTCCAAACATATCACTTGTGTCTCCAGGACTTACTTCAACCTCAGCCTGTCTCTCAAAATCAACTTGCATACTTCTCTTTGCGTATCTCCAGGCAAGTTGTTGGAGTTCTCACTGTCCAAACACCTCACTTGTGTCTCCAGGACTTACTCCCAACCTCAGCCTGTCGAGATATTCTTAATGCTCATCTCCAGGCAAGTTGTCGGAGTCTTCACTGTCCAAACACCTCACTTGTGTCTCCAGGACTTACTCCCAACCTCAGCCTGTCGAGATACTCCAAGCATTTCAAAACATGTCATTCCAGGCAATCAATTGACAAGTCACCTTCAACAAATGACCTTACAGCCAACATGCCACAAAAATGAAATGAGATTAAAAAACACGTCACCTGAATCGAGAATACTCAAGCTCTTCGATGCCCTTGACTTTACAACAGCAGCATACCAACCTAGTGATCACTTCAGAACCTTAGTACAAGCTCAACACAGATCCCTGCAGAAGATTCAGGAGCTCAATACAAACGATCTCAGCTTCACCTTAGATGGCGTCCTTAGTACACTGCAACGAGGGTCAGCGGAGAATGGTGTGGGTAGCTCCGTAGAGCTCCGCTACCATGTAGAAAAAGCGCCGTGCACAGATCTGCGGTCAGATCCAACGCTTCCTCAAAATTCCTACAGAACTACGCAGGCAAACGCGTACGTGAACCACGCACACCAAACACAAGCGCAGAGCGTAAATTCACAAACCTAATTAAACTAAAGCAATACCGTGTCAAAAGGATTGTTTCACCCTCGACTCCCGCATGCTGACGTCAAGCCTCTTCTTTTCGCTCCAGACGCAACACGATCAGTCACGGGGAAACACAAACACAACAAACAAACAAAACAAGCAAAACAGAAAACAAACGAAAGAAGACGAAGAAAGAAGATGATGTGTTCCCTGTGTCGGTCTGTCTTATGTCAAGTTATGTGACATAGCAGCTCTTGTTCATTAAATGAACTTCTGACACCAGTCCTTCGAGCCGATGTCTCAACTGGTAAACTCAATTCCAGGTTTCCAGTTAACAAACCTCAAGTTCTTCAAATAAAGGTCTGTTGAAACTATTCCAGCTGCTACAAGTCTACAAAACTCAATTTCACTAGATGAATTCAAAAACATCGAAAACACTTCCAAAAGTTCTCAAATCAAACTGGTTCTCATCCAAACGTGAATAACCAGCTCATTAGTCACAAGCTGACTAACTTCTCAAGAACGAAGTGGTTCAAACAAGGTATCTGTACAACCTTCTGAATACAAAACAAGTCAGAACACAACGTTCCTTCTCCAAATCAGCTTTTCCACATAGAGATAGCATCTCACAGCTTCAAATCTCAATCTAGAATAGAATGTTCTGTTCGACATTGTCAATGTAGGTCAGCCAAATACAGTTGTATCGCTGAAGTCTTTCGACCGCTGTAATAGTCAATCCATAATGTAGACCAAAGTCGTCTCAAAACAATGTCGTCCTCATAGAGACAACGAAAGTCTTCCCAGAAACGATAAGTTGCACATCATAAGATCAAATGTATGATCCATAGATGACGATGATGAGCCAATAAACTTCACAGTATCGACGACACAATACAAAATCTCAATGTCAAACCAATGTATTTTCAGTTCAAGCAATAAGTTGCAGACTCAAGTCGAATCCAGAATAAGATCTAGAACTGATCAATATTCCACAATTAGGTCAACACTGATCAATGACATCCTCCTAAGATGTCAGAAAATGATAAGTCCAAAGACCAATAGAATATTGTGATAGAGGTTCACAATGCAGGTTTCTTCCACAACAAATACCAATCTTCCGGGCATAGAACTGTACCACTATGATGAGTGCCATGTCGCTTCACCCTTACCCAAAGGGTGCTCTCATAGGGCGTCAAATTTCCACATCCCGAGACAGAGATTTTTTTCCCGTCCAACGCCTCTTCTTCTTTCGCCAGGTCGTTCAAATACAATGGCCGCCATTGATTGGGGCCACAAAAGCGGACTGGTATGGAACCTGTACATGGTCCAGCTGCCGTCACGATTCCACAGCAGAGACACAGCAAACAACCAAAGCACACAAAAGCAACATAACACACAAAAACACAACCAACCAAAACACAAGCTGTGAAAGTTTGTGTCCCTTGCAGGGTTACAACTTGGCTTTGGTGCGAGCTGCCATTCATTGAGTATTTGGGAGTGGAACTGGACTATGGGAAGATGTCTGCAACAGACTTGAGCAGTTTCGATGTTGCTTTGTAGTATTTGAAGCTGCCGGAGTTGCTTTGAGATATCGACCTGTGGGTCTGAGTGAATCTACATGGAATTCAAGACACTTTAAGTACAGTTTGGAGTTTTATTTAGCTTTATGATACTGAGCGAATGCTTCCAGAAGCATTCGGTATGCAATTGAGTCGGGATGCTATGATTCCATCGATCTCGGAAGTTCTTTGACCTCTTGGAGGAGTATGAATCTAACTGAGATAGTTTTGGATCATCCGTTTCGATTCTTGTAATTTGACGGAGTTGGCGTATAGCCGCCTCAAGGTCATTCACCCTCTGGGATGGGATGTTTTGGATTCTTGAAGCTTCTGTCGGGCCTTCTCTAGAAGTTTGGTAGCATCATCGACTTCACTGGTAGTGACCTGGCAGAGGGTCATTTGAGTGATGGACTGTGCAAGGCGATGGACAGCGGCGTCTTTGATAGGAGTCGGTCGCTCCATTCCAACGGACAAAGTTGTTTACAGGTTTGTAGGTGGACTAAGGCTTCAGGGTATTCAACTGGTGTTCACAGTATTGCCACCTTGGTCGAGAACGGGCATGTGGTGGTGTGGTGAAGATCATTGGCCAGTCGAAAGATTGGTTGATCGAAGGTCAAACGGCGACGGGCACCATGGCTAGATGTACTTTGACATCACCCTACACTACCATGCAATATTTAAGGTAGATCAACCGAAGTATCTCACATACTCAAATGCTCTGCTCGAATTCTCAGGCTAATATCCAGTCATCAGCAGTCATAGCGCTGAAGTAGTTCGCTTACCGCAATAACCAAACGTCAGCCAAAAGTCGCAGCTACACAGGTCACAAAATGGACTTCCAGATCAAATACCCAGAGGTCAAAGAAGATACGTAGGCATTGTCCTCACAATGCCGGAGTATCTCACATACTCGCAAGAAGTAATCAAATCGGCTTCACCAACATCTCAGATGTACGAAGCAATACCATATCTGCCTGTTACGAAGTAACCCAGGCACAGAAAGCCTTACTGTCGAGGTCTCTCTATCACAGCCATGTTTTGAGCACTTTTTTCGGCCCTGCTTTAGGGGCCTGCATTTTTTCTCCCGATAGTTTTTGCGCGGGCAGCGCAGAACCCCCACACCCCCGGCGGCAATGCTGCTGTGGAACGCTGTAAAGAAGCATATGACAGCTTCAGTCCATCTCACACTGACGCAGCATTGCCGCTGGGGAGCGGGGCGTATTCAACAGGCCCAATATTTCAAAAGCTTAAGCCCGTGGCAGGCGCAGTATTTTGGCAGCTAACAAACCCGTCGCAGGCACAATATTTCAGAAGCAAACATGGCCACATCACAGCTTAAACCCGTGGCAAGCGCAGCATTTCAGAAGTAAACAACCACACATCTCAACCTGTGGCAAATATTTGGAAAACAAACATGGCCACCTCACAACTTAAACCTGACAACTGCGGTACTTACGGTACTTGACAAACAAACATGGCCACCTCACAGCTCAACCTGGACAGCTTAAACGCTGGCAGGCGCAGTAATTCAGAAGCTAACATGGCCACTACACAGCGTAAACCCTGGCAGGGGCAGTTTTTGACAAGCAAACATGGCCACCTCACAGCTTAGCCCGTGGCAAGTATTTGACAAACAAACGTGGCCACCTCACAGCTTCAGCCGCGGCAGGGTTTAGGCTGTGGGGTGGCCATGTTTCCTTTTGAAATACTGCGCCTGCCAAGGTTTGTGCACAGAAACCTGCCGTGTAGTGCCACAACTGGCGGCACTACACGCTCACCCTCTGTGATTTTGGCGCGACACAGAGCGCAAATACTGCGCCTGCCAGCAAAATCGGCACTAAACGCTTCGCACTGTGGTAAAACAGCGATTTTTAGATGCGACCGTTTGGGTGTGTAGTACCCCACTAAACGCTCCGCGCTGTGGCCGGAGACACATTTTCGCCGTTTCCTGGCGTTCGGTTGTAATTATTTTTTAAAGATCAATATAGTTTAGAAAAAAGAGCCACTACACGCTGGACCTGTTTTGCTGGTTTTTTCCACGGTAAAAGGCGTGTAGTGCCACAACCGTCGTACTAAACGCTCACCCTCTGTAGGTTCAGTGTCACACACGCCGTAAATACCGCACCTGCCACCAAAATCTGCACTAAACGCTGTCAGTTTTCACACCGTGACTGCCAGAAGTACTGCACATGCCAAGCAAATCAAACCCGCAGGGGCGACAGCAAAGTTAGCGCAAAACAGCGCGCTTTCTGCAAGACGGGAAAAAGGCATTTGCATCCTCTGTTGCAACTCCGGTTCTCGACCATGCGAACTTGGAGCAAAACAAACAATCTTTCAGGATGAGCCTGGCGGCAGGCTTCAAAGCAGGCTTCGACTCGAGGCTATAGAAATTGCAACAAAACAAAAAATGTAAGGATGAGGCCTCGACGGCTGAAATTGGAGCAAATGCTATATTTTTAAACAGGTTTCACCTTCATTGAAAGGGCCGTTGCACCTTTACGCTTTACATGGGCCAATGTTCCTTTTTGTTGACCGTCTTGGCTTTTCGCTGTCCACTCTCGGTCTATTCCCAAATTGACATTGGGTGCGGGATAAAAATTGTAGCTGCGTTCGTATCAGCAAAAAATACACTTTCTAGGCACCAACCCACCAACCCAGATCCAGGAAGTGTGTCAACGACATCTGTCCAAAACAAACAGCCACCTGCACACTGCAAGCAACCAAAACAATCAGTCCACGCAGACAGGAGTCAAGAAATTCAGCCGCCCCAAACGAACGCCAACAAGACATTCAGCAGCCAAAGACTTTAGTGTTTGGCGACAAGCCTGCTTCATCATGGCCCCGAAAACAGGATCCAAAAAACTAGTAGAAACATGGCGGCCATAAAGGGACCTCGACTGTACAAGAAACAAATTGGGACGCACAGAGAGAAAAAGCATGTGTTAACACTTACGCTCATGCTAGTGCGTCGCAAATCTGCTTGCAAAACATCTGCGGGCAGCAGCAAAATTTTCTGATGGCTGGCCCCACTTTTGGGTCCAAATCTGGACCCCAAAACGGGGCCCAAGCAAAGACCTAAAAGAAGGAATAAAAATGCGATCCAATTCTGGACTCCATTTTGGGGTCCATATTTGGACCCAAAAAAGGGGTCAGCCATCGCAGAATTTCGTTGCTGCCCGCAAATGTTTTGCAAGCAGATTTGCGACCCATCAGCTTGAACATGAATGTCAACACATACCTTTCTTTCTTTGTGCGTCCCAAGGCCGCTTGCTACTGTCGAGGTCTCTCTATCACAGCCATGTTTTGAGCACTTTTTTCGGCCCTGCTTTAGGGGCCTGCATTTTTTCTCCCGATAGTTTTTGCGCGGGCAGCGCAGAACCCCCACACCCCCGGCGGCAATGCTGCTGTGGAACGCTGTAAAGAAGCATATGACAGCTTCAGTCCATCTCACACTGACGCAGCATTGCCGCTGGGGAGCGGGGCGTATTCAACAGGCCCAATATTTCAAAAGCTTAAGCCCGTGGCAGGCGCAGTATTTTGGCAGCTAACAACCCCGTCGCAGGCACAATATTTCAGAAGCAAACATGGCCACATCACAGCTTAAACCCGTGGCAAGCGCAGCATTTCAGAAGTAAACAACCACACATCTCAACCTGTGGCAAATATTTGGAAAACAAACATGGCCACCTCACAACTTAAACCTGACAACTGCGGTACTTACGGTACTTGACAAACAAACATGGCCACCTCACAGCTCAACCTGGACAGCTTAAACGCTGGCAGGCGCAGTAATTCAGCTGCTAAAACGCCACTACACGCTACCTGGAACGGTAAAAGTACATTCCATGGCCGCCATGGTTTCTACTAGTTTTTTGGATCCTGTTTTGGGAGCCATGATGAAGCAGGTTTGTTGGCATTCGAGGCGCTCCAAGGCTTACCGAGGCCTGCCCGAGGCACGCATGGCAGCCTCAAGGTTGCTGCGCATGTGTTGGTCAAGCCGTGGTTTGCCGCGCCTCCTCCTTGCACCTTTCACTGCTTCGTCAGAAAAGTGAAAAAAATCCCATAGAAGATATACATCTTGCGCTGGCTCCCAATCCAAGAGTTTTACTTGGTTCCTGTGCGCCTTCTAGTGCAGTTTCGGTTGCAGGCGGTTGGTGGGTTGCTGCAGTAGGTTTTGTTGTTGTCTTGCAGCGATATCGCTCATGTGGCTCTTGGGCGTGTCCTGGTGGGTTAGTTAGTGGCTGGACATGGTGTTGGGGTCGCATTTGGCGGTACCTTGCGGGTTGGATCTGAAGTCTCAAAGTCTTGTGATTGAAAGCTTCTCTGTCGGGAGTAGGGCGGTACTTAGTACCATGGGGGAAGGTTTTGGCGGCAGCAGGTTCGAAGTCCTTTATGGCCCTAGTTTCTAGGGTCACAAAGGAAACAACATGTGTGGAGGAATCTATTGCAGGTTCTGGCACGCGAGCTGAACCACTTGAAGCAGCAGCACAAAGCGTTGCGACAGGCATCTCGAATCTCAACTGTGTTGCTTTGGCTTGCAGATGCAATTTGTCACTGTTTTCTGATGTTGGCCCTCTTGAGGCCATCGCGGAGAACAAGACAGAACAGAAGTCGGCAGCAAAGCGCCGCCAGCGGTTGCTAAAAGCAGCCTAGCCGCCAACAACACAGCGCAGCATACTATCAACCTGCGGAAAAACATGGCCAGCAAATATCAATTGGAAAATCTTTCTTAGAATGTGAGCTGACCGGCCAAAATGGATCTCACGCCACAGCGCGGAGCGTTTAGTAGGGTACTAAACCGTCTGGCCCGCAACACCAAAATTGTGTTCTCGCCACAGCGCGGTGGGTTTAGTTGGGCTCTTTGTTTGCACGATTATTTTAGAGATTCAATTTTGTGCGTGACGGGCGCAGCACTTGAGAACCCCGTACGGCCATCTAAAAGGTTGAAGCGCGGCAGGCGCAGCGCTTGAGAACCCTGTACGGCCATCTTAAAAGTTGAAGCGCGGCAGGTGCAGCGCTTGAGAACTCCGTGCGGCCATCGTAAAGGTTAAAGCGCTGCAGGCGCAGCGCTTGAGAACCCAGTACGGCCATCTTTCCTTGCATGGCCCCCACAAGGGCCAACCACAAACTGAACCCCTGCGACCCCATTGTCAATGTTGAGGGTGTGTTGATGCTATTGCCACTAAGAAGTTCATTCCAATTTGAGGATGTGACCTGAGGCAAAATTTCTTTTTGATGGCTATCAGTTCAAAAGGTGAAACTGCAACATTTAAGCCTCCGTCCAACATTGAAGATGGGGCGCGGGGATTTAAACATACGTCAAATCCTCATCTTGGATTTGCAACTGCAAGTCTGGAGTCTGGAAGCGCAAACATCCACGATTCCCCTTTGCAGGAATGCCGATGTCGGGATTCTCCACAGGAACTTTAAATCTGAACACCACAAGCCGCTTTTGAAGCATCTGTAAATCTCCGAGCGTCACACCGGCTTTCGGTGTGTGTGTAGATAGTCCAATCTTCCAGTGAAGAAAAAAGGGGAGCTACAGCAATCATAGCTGAGGGCCAAAGATCGCGTTTATCTTTCTTGGTGGAGGCTTCAGGTTGGGCTTGCCACTGTGATGGGCGCTGTCCTTCTGCTGCAAGAGCGCTGTTGATTTCCAACCACATTGATCAGAAAGAGTTCACTACTGCAATTTTTTCAGCTTTGTTCCATGGACGGGGCAAGCAACGAAATATAGCTTTGTTGGTTTCCTCTGCAAATGAGGGAAATCTTTCATCTGGGCCCCAATGAAGGAGATCTACCCACAGGGCAGTGTGTGCTTGGCACCATCGGCTTCCACCTTTCCACTGCTCCATGTTGAGGCGTCAAATAAAAGTATCCAGCCGCGCTTCCTTTCAGATGGCCGTACGGGTTCTCAAGTGCTGCGCCCGTCACGCAAAAAATTGAATTCTAAAATAATCGTGCAAACAAAGAGCCCAACTAAACCCACCGCGCTGTGGCGAGAACACAATTTTGGTGTTGCGGGCCAGACGGTTTAGTACCCTACTAAACGCTCCGCGCTGTGGCGTGAGATCCATTTTGGCCGGTCAGCTACATTCTAAGAAAGATTTTTTTAGTAAGGTCTTTTTATCGAATTGAACCAACTATACGCTATACGCTGGCCATGTTTTTCCGCAAATTTCCACGGTTTTCAGGGTATAGTAGTCCAAGTTCATCAACTATACGCTCCGCGCTGTGGGAAAACGCACATCCTAGCTTGGCGGCTGTTGGGGTGCTTTTAGCAACCGCTGGCGGCGCTTTGCTGCCGATTTCTGTTCTGTCTTGTTCTCCGCGATGGTTTCAAGAGGGCCAACATCAGAAAACAGTGACGAATTGAATCTGCAAGCCAAAGCAACACAGTTGAGATGCCTGTCGCAACGCTTTGCGCTGCTGCTTGAAGTGGTTCAGCTCGCGCACCAGAACCTGCAATAGATTTCTCCACCATAAAGGACTCGGAACCTGCTGCTGCCAAAACCTTCCCCCATGTAAGTAGCAAGAAGCGGCCGCAAGATTGAGCAAAATGAGGTTCCAAAACCAGGGCCCCAAAACAGGCAGTTTTGCGGTGACGCATGGGCGTACCCCCATAGTATATAGATTCGAGTCCCCGTGAGCCTCGCTTTGTCCTCGTGCCTCGGCAGGCCTCGGTAAGCCTTGGAGCGCCTCGAATGCCAACAAACCTGCTTCATCATGGCCCCAAAACAGGGCCCAAAAAAGTTGTCAAAACATGGCTGCGATAAAGGGACCTTGACAGTAGCAACCGGAATTGGGACGCACAAAGAGAAAAAGGTTGAGTTGACATTCATGTTCAAGCTGCAGGGTCGCAAATCTGCTTGCACAACATGTGCGGGCAGCAGCGAAATTCTCCGATGGCTGACCCCATTTTTGGGTCCAAATATGGACCCCAAATGGGGTCCAGAATTGGATCACATTTTCATTCCTTCTTTTAGGTCTTTGCTTGGGCCCCGTTTTGGGATCCAGATTTGGACCCAAAAGTGGGGTCAGCCATCGGAGAATTTTTGCTGCTGCCCGCAAAGGTTTTGCAAGCAGATTTGCGACGCACTAGCATGAGGGTAAGTGTTAATACATCCTTTTTCTCTCTCTCTCTCTCTGCGTCCCACTTTGTTTCTTGTACAGTCGAGGTCCCTTTCTGGCCGCCATGTTTCTACTAGTTTTTTGGATCCTGTTTTGGGAGCCATGATGAAGCAGGTTTGTTGGCATTCGAGGCGCTCCAAGGCTTACCGAGGCCTGCCCGAGGCACGCATGGCAGCCTCAAGGTTGCGGGGCGCATGTGTTGGTCAAGCCGTGGTTTGCCGCGCCTCCTCCTTGCACCTTTCACTGCTTCGTCAGAAAAAGTGAAAAAAATGCCCATAGAAGATATACATCTTGCGCTGGCTCCCAATCGAAGAGTTTTACTTGGTTCCTGTGCGCCTTCTAGTGCAGTTTCGGTTGCAGGCGGTTGGTGGGTTGCTGCAGTAGGTTTTGTTGTTGTCTTGCAGCGATATCGCTCATGTGGCTCTTGGGCGTGTCCTGGTGGGTTAGTTAGTGGCTGGACATGGTGTTGGGGTCGCATTTGGGGGTACCTTGCGGGTTGGATCTGAAGTCTCAAAGTCTTGTGATTGAAAGCTTCTCTGTCGGGAGTAGGGCGGTACTTAGTACCATGGGGGAAGGTTTTGGCGGCAGCAGGTTCAAAGTCCTTTACGGCCCTAGTTTCTAGGCTCACAAAGGAAACAACATGTGTGAAGGAATCTATTGCAGGTTCTGGCACGCGAGCTGAACCACTTGAAGCAGCAGCACAAAGCGTTGCGACAGGCATCTCAACTGTGTTGCTTTGGCTTGCAGATGCAATTTGTCACTGTTTTCTGATGTTGGCCCTCTTGAGACCATCGCGGAGAACAAGAAAGAACAGAAGTCGGCAGCAAAGCGCCGCCAGCGGTTGCTAAAAGCACCCCAACAGCCGCCAAGCTAGGATGTGCGTTTTCCCACAGCGCGGAGCGTATAGTTGATGAACTTGGCCTACTATACCCTGAAAACCGTGGAAATTTGCGGAAAAACATGGCCAGCGTATAGCGTATAGTTGGTTCAATTCGATAAAAAAACTATACTAAAAAAAATCTTTCTTAGAATGTAAGCTGACCGGCCAAAATGGATCTCACGCCACAGCGCGAAGCGTTTAGTAGGGTACTAAACCGTCTGGCCCGCAACACCAAAATTGTGTTCTCGCCACAGCGCGGTGGGTTTAGTTGGGCTCTTTGTTTGTACGATTATTTTACAGATTCCATTTGTTTGCGTGACGGGCGCAGCACTTGAGAACCCCGTACGGCCATCTAAAAGGTTGAAGCGCGGCAGGCGCAGCGCTTGAGAACCCTGTACGGCCATCTTAAAAGTTGAAGCGCGGCAGGTGCAGCGCTTGAGAACTCCGTGCGGCCATCGTAAAGGTTGAAGCGCTGCAGGCGCAGCGCTTGAGAACCCAGTACGGCCATCTTTCCTTGCATGGCCCCCACAAGGGCCAACCACAAACTGAACCCCTGCGACCCCATTGTCAATGTTGAGGGTGTGTTGATGCTATTGCAACTAAGAAGTGAATTCCAATTTGAGGATGTGACCTGAGGCAAAATTTCTTTTTGATGGCTATCAGTTCAAAAGGTGAAACTGCAACATTTAAGCCTCCGTCCAACATTGAAGATGGGGCGCGGGGATTTAAACATACGTCAAATCCTCATCTTGGATTTGCAACTGCAAGTCTGGAGTCTGGAAGCGCAAGCATCGACGATTCCCCTTTGCAGGAATGCCGATGTCGGGATTCTCCACAGGAACTGTAAATCTGAACACCACAAGCCGCTTTTGAAGCATCTGTAAATCTCCGAGCGTCACACCGGCTTTCGTGTGTGTGTAGATAGTCCAATCTTCCAGTGAAGAAAAAAGGGGAGCTACAGCAATCATAGCTGAGGGTCAAAGATCGCGTTTATCTTTCTTGGTGGAGGCTTCAGGTTGGGCTTGCCACTGTGATGGGCGCTGTCCTTCTGCTGCAAGAGAGCTGTTGATTTCCAACCACATTGATGAGAAAGAGTTCAGTACTGCAATTTTTTCAGCTTTGTTCCATGGACGGGGCAAGCAACGAAATATAGCTTTGTTGGTTTCCTCTGCAAATGAGGGAAATCTTTCATCTGGGCCCCAATGAAGGAGATCTACCCACAGGGCAGTGTGTGCTTGGCACCATCGGCTTCCACCTTTCCACTGCTCCATGTGGAGGCGTCAAATAAAAGTATCCAGCCGCGCTTCCTTTCAGATGGCCGTACGGGGTTCTCAAGTGCTGCGCCCGTCACGCAAAAAATTGAATCTCTAAAATAATCGTGCAAACAAAGAGCCCAACTAAACCCACCGCGCTGTGGCGAGAACACAATTTTGGTGTTGCGGGCCAGACGGTTTAGTACCCTACTAAACGCTCCGCGCTGTGGCGTGAGATCCATTTTGGCCGGTCAGCTCACATTCTAAGAAAGATTTTTTTAGTAAGGTCTTTTTATCGAATTGAACCAACTATACGCTATACGCTGGCCATGTTTTTCCGCAAATTTCCACGGTTTTCAGGGTATAGTAGTCCAAGTTCATCAACTATACGCTCCGCGCTGTGGGAAAACGCACATCCTAGCTTGGCGGCTGTTGGGGTGCTTTTAGCAACCGCTGGCGGCGCTTTGCTGCCGATTTCTGTTCTGTCTTGTTCTCCGCGATGGTCTCAAGAGGGCCAACATCAGAAAACAGTGACGAATTGCATCTGCAAGCCAAAGCAACACAGTTGAGATGCCTGTCGCAACGCTTTGCGCTGCTGCTTGAAGTGGTTCAGCTCGCGCACCAGAACCTGCAATAGATTTCTCCACCATAAAGGACTCGGAACCTGCTGCCGCCAAAACCTTCCCCCATGTAAGTAGCAAGAAGCGGCCGCAAGATTGAGCAAAATGAGGTTCCAAAACAGGCAGTTTTGCGGTGACGCATGGGCGTACCCCCATAGTATATAGATTCGAGTCCCCGTGAGCCTCGCTTTGTCCTCGTGCCTCGGGCAGGCCTCGGTAAGCCTTGGAGTGCCTCGAATGCCAACAAACCTGCTTCATCATGGCCCCTAAAACAGGGCCCAAAAAAGTGGTCAAAACATGGCTGCGATAAAGGGACCTTGACAGTAGTGCCACAACTGTCGTACTAAACGCTCACCCTCTGTGGTTCAGTGTCACACACGCCGTAATTTTTTTTTCCTCCGGTTTGGCCGATTCGCACTAGGCACGGTCCTTACAATAGCGTAAGCGGTGAAAAGTATTTAGAAAAAGGACTCGTGTGGTCCAAAAACGTGGGCAAATCATCACATCAACACAAACAAAAAACCAAACAAAAACGCAACCAAAACGACCTGCAAATCCCCCAGCCAGATTTGCGTTTCGCCAAAAAGCAAACAGCGAAGCAACAAAGAACGGGGCCGGGCCCAAACAAGAACCAAACCAAACAACTTGAGATTTGCCTTGAATACAGTGACCTAAGCCACTGTATTGTCATCAAAAACATGCAAACTAATTAAGTGCGGCAGAGCGAAAAATATAGTGCACGATCACCCAGATTCTAATCATCCCTACAACCGTGACTGTCACTCCAGCTCTCTGAAAGGTAGGCAAAGCAGGAATAGCTGACAGTACAGCTCGTATCAGTTGCCATTCTCATTGTCAAAGTTGGTCCTATGATGATGAGTGAAGTTGGAGTCCAATCTCTGTAGTAAGATACTGCCGCAGTGGTGATGTGACTCGATACCCCCCTCAAGGGGGGTAGGGATTGACAGCCTGTAGGTCATGCAGGACAATAACTGTAATTCATCCCAGATGCTGTCATATCGTAGGAAGCCAAGAGGACCTGAAAAGGTGCCAATGGTGAAAGATCTCCGCAGATAAAAAAGATCCTCTCCGTAAGGTCATTGCAGATGAATAGAATACACTCGTGCAGAGGGAAGGCTTAAGCAAAGAAGGATTGCTACTCAGCGACCTGTACACAATTGCGCCGCTCGCACATGGCAATCGAGCTCAAGCCACAAACTTGAAGAGGTGGCTAGGTTTGCTGTACCAGCACCAGATTGACTAGCAGGATTCACAGGTGTCATCGTCCCAGCAAAAACTGCTGCAAGTCAGATGTTCCAGAGGTTCGCAGTGCATCTCACATAGGGCCACTCTCCCCTAGAGTGAGCCATGAGCAGAATCACGACGTCCCATCAGCGCACCGATCCATGTTGGCAGGCTTTGCTGCACTAGGGCGCTCCAGACTGAACAGCAGGAAGCACCACTGGTCAGCGCCAGTAGTGCTCACTGCAGTGCAGCCTGGTCCATGGCTCTACCGGGGATCTACCGCCCCTCCCGGAGAAATCGCAGAAACAAAACAGAGCGAGAAGGGCCCTCCCCAGGCAGCCAACGAAAAAGCCACATGAATCAAACAGCCCAACACCGCAACAAGACATGAAAGAGGTAAAACGGAGAGGAGGGGACGGTGACAGGAATCTGCCCCACCGCGAATGAATTCAGAGTAACTAGAGATAAGACCAATGTAGTGAAGGTGAAATGACAGAGCAATGATGTAGAGCGGTAACCTCAGTATCCAGGCAACAGGTAAACCAGATGACACAACAACCACCAAAGAGAACCCTGCCATCATGGGGGGAAAGCAAATCACAAAAGGGGGAGGAGGCCAAAACAAAACACACACAACGACACCGGCCACACAGAAGGAGCGAGGAGAGGAGCCAGGAGGCAGCAGAGGACAGAGGGAGAGGGACACACCCGCACCAGAAGGGGTACAAACGTGCCTTAGCGGAGTTCAAAAAAGGGGCCAAGGATCATACTATGATGAATACCTCAGTGAGGGTGCACACAGCACTCCAACAACACAGGAAACATGGTGTAGAGGGAACGAGCCCCACACAGGGCCAAAGGCCTTTAGTGCCATGAGACACAATGAAGAGGGGAAATCAATGCACAACAATCACTCCAAGCACAGAGGCAAGGCAACCAGGCCGTCGCCGGAAGCAACGATACCCAGAGGGAGGGACCAGTAAAACCTGGACCAAGGCGCCAAGGAGGAACATCCGAGGGGGAGTGAGGGTCACGTCAGGCAGGGAACAGTAACCACAAACCGAAAAGGACGAAATAAAAAGACACCAACACCTAATGTAGCGCTGCGGATGGCAAAATCTAAGGATGAGTCAGCGAATTCAAGTGCCTTGGTTGGTGGAAGGGGTGGGGGAGTGGGTGGCTAATCAAGACTACATCTGGGGACAACAACAGCATCTTCACCCATCGATGATTGTCAGGCAAAGACTGCGAGAAAGCGAGTGCGTGCACTAGGCTTCATGGCAGAGGCAACCTTAGTACAAGCTAAGCTCTCGACGGGACAGCACATTCAGAAAGCAGGTATTAACGAAGCCATGCGGCCCGATCTGTTATGCCTAAGCTGGCACTCGCACGCAAAGCCAACTGTGGCTCCCAACTGATGGAGAGATCTGGGTTGGTTGGAGCCAGGCATGTGTCGCATGATGAGCCTAACAATTATAAATGGGGAAACTGTGTCTCCTGCTGCATACCAGTGCACCTGTCACGTCTTTGGACAGACACACTGGGTATGAGCAGTACACTTAAGTAGATGTGACAATTGAACCAATTAGACATGTAAGTCATCTTCCACCACCGTGATCGATGCAACAAAAGCCAACCAATGGGTGAAAGCCCAGAGTGAAACAGAAACAGAACAAGAAAAGGGGAGGGGGGAGAGGGGGTGGACACACGAAGGAAAGTGTGATACTGGGGGGTTGAGCTGGGGATCATGTCATACGTGTCACACACGCCGTAAATACCGCACCTGCCACCAAAATCCGCACTAAACGCTGTCAGTTTTCACACCGTGACTGCCAGAAGTACTGCACATGCCAAGCAAATCAAACCCGCAGGGGCGACAGCAAAGTTAGCGCAAAACAGCGCGCTTTCTGCAAGACGGGAAAAAAGCATTTGCATCCTCTGTTTTTTTTTTCCTCCGGTTTGGCCGATTCGCACTAGGCACGGTCCTTACAATAGCGTAAGCGGTGAAAAGCATCTAGAAAAAGGACTCGTGTGGTCCAAAACCGCGGGCAAATCATCACAACACAAAAAACAAAAACAAACCAAAAAACGCAACCAACAACGACCCGCAAATCCCCCAGCCAGATTTGCGCTTCGCCAAAAAGCAAAACAGCGAAGCAACAAAGAACGGGGCCGGGCCCAAACAAAAACCAACAAATCAACTTGAGATTTGCCTTGGACACAGTGACCTAAGTCACTGTATCATCACCAAAAACATGCAAACTAATTAAGTGCGGCAGAGCGAAAACGATAGTACACGACCACCCAGATTCTCATCGTCCATACAACCGTGACTGTCACTCCAGCTCTCTGAAAGGTAGGCAAAGCAGGAATAGCTGACAATACAGCTCATACCAGTTGCCATTCTCATTGCCAAAGTTTGTCCTATGATGATAAGTGAAGTTGGAGTCCAGTCTCTGTAGTAAGATACTGCCGCAGTGGTGATGTGACTCAACACCCCCCTCAAGGGGGGTGGGGCTTGACAGCCTGTAGGTCATGCAGGACAATAACTGTAATGCATCACAGAAGCTGTCATATCGTGCCAAGGGGACCTGAAAGCCAAGATCTAAGGATCCTCTGTAAGGTCATTGCAGATGAATAAAATACAGCAGGCTTAAGCTGCTACTCTGTACTACCGCTCGCACATGGCAATCGTGCTCAAGCCACAAACAGAGGTGGCTAGGTTCGCTGTACCAGCACCAGATTGACTAGCAGGATTCACTAGGTGTCATCGTCCTAGCAAAAACTGCTGCAGTTCAGATGTTCCAGAGGTTCGCAGTGCATCTCACATAGGCCACTCTCCCCTAGAGTGAGCCATGAGCAGAATCACTACGTCCCATCAGCGCACCGATCCATGTTGGCAGGCTTTGCTGCACTAGGGCGCTCCAGACTGAACAGCAGGAAGCACCACTGGACAGCGCCAGTAGAGCTCACTGCAGTGCAGCCTGGTCCATGGCTCTATCAGGGATCTACCGCCCCTCCCGGAGAATCGCAGAAACAAAACAGCGCGAGAAGGGCCCTCCCCAGACAGCCAACGAAAAAGCCACATGAATCAAACAGCCCAAAACCACAAAAAGACATAAAAGAGGGGAAACGGAGAGGGGGGGACGGTGACAGGAATCTGCCACACCGCAAAAGAATTTAGAATAACTAAAGATACAACCAATGCAGTTAAGGTGAAATGACAGAGCAATTATGTAGAGCGGTAACCTCAGTATCCAGGCAACAGATGGACCAAATGACACAAAAACCACCACAGAGAACCCTGCCATCATGGGGGGAAAGCAAATCACCAAAGGGGGGAGAGGCCACAACAAAACACACACAACGACACCGGCCACACAGAAGGAGCGAGGAGAGGAGCCAGGAGGCAGCAGAGGACAGAGGGAGAGGGACACACCCGCACCAGAAGGGGTACAAACGTGCCTTAGCGGAGTTCAAAAAAGGGGCCAAGGATCATAATATGATGAATACCTCAGTGAGGGTGCACACAGCACTCCAACAACACAGGAAACATGGTGTAGAGGGAAAGATCCCCACACAGGGCCAAAGGCCTTTAGTGCCATGAGACACCATGAAGAGGGGAAATCAATGCACAACAATCACTCCAATCACAAAGGCAAGGCAACCAGGCCGTCGCCGGAAGCAACGATACCCAGAGGGAGGGACCAGTAAAACCTGGACCAAGGCGCCAAGGAGGAACATCCGAGGGGGAGTGAGGGTCACGTCAGGCAGGGAACAGTAATCACAAACAGAAAAAGAACGAAAAAGGCACCAACACCTAATGTAGCTCTGCAGATGGCAAAACCTATGGATGAGTCAGCGAATTCAAGTGCCTTAGTTGGTGGAAGGGGTGGGGGAGTGGGTGGCTCATCAAGACTGCATCTGGGGAAAACAACAGCATCTTTACCCATCGATGATTGTCAGGCAACGACTGCGAGAAAGCGAGTGCGTGCACTAGGCTTCAGGGCAGAGGCAACCTTAGTACAAGCTAAGCTCTCAACGGGACAGCTCGTGCAGAAAACGGGTATTAACGAAGCCATGCGGCCCGATCTGTTATGCCTAAGCTGGCACTCGCACACACAGCCAACTGTGGCTCCCAACTGATGGAGAGATCGGGGTTGGTTGGAGCCAGGCATGTGTCGCATGCTGAACCTAACAATTATAAATGGGGAAACTGTGTCTCCTGCTGCATACCAGTGCACCTGTCACGTCTTTGGACAGACACACTGGGTATGAGCAGTACACTTAAAATAGATGTGACAAATGAACCAATTAGACACGTAAAGCATCTTCCACCACCGTGATTGATGAAACAAAAGCCAACCAAAGGGTGAAAGCCCCGAGTGAAACAGAAAAAGATAAGGGGAGGGGAGAGGGGGTGGACATACGAAGGAAAGTGTGATACTGGGGGGTTGAGCTGGGGATCATGTCATACCTCTCGTGAAATGTTCCAAATGGTGTTTTTTGTCTGCTGTAATGGTGTCATACCATTCATTGGTGAGCCCAAATGAAACTGGGTTCACTGCTTGCTGGGCAGTAGCACGCTGATGAAGCGCTCTGAGCGCCCTTCGATGTTCATCCAGATCTTCCGGAGGGACCCTGCGGCGGACTCGCCTGTCTGGGAAGTTTCGTTCCCGCAGGTTGGTTTGCAAGGCATGTTCCGCTATATAGACTGCTGGTTGCTGGAATAAAGCTCGCTCCGCAAATCTGTCGAGGTGGACTGTCCACTCAGCAAACATGTGGCTGTGTGACAGTTGCTTCCTGAGTCGCGCCTCTGTTTGATGAAGGCTCCCATTCATGTGCCACAATAGTAAAAGACTGTAGTTGGATGGCCAGTCAAGTGGACACAATGTGGCTGTTTCTTTCCATTTTTCAGGGGTAAGGCCTTCTGAAGAGGGAATAATCACTTCAAGAGTAGTACGATTCGATCCAAGGGGTTGGAGACCTCGCAGCATACATGGTTCAACGAGCCCTGTGGTGTAACCATTGATGAGCTCCTGGAAGCTTCCAGCCATTTGAAAGTCTTCATCCAACCCCAGGTGAAAACCAGGCAAATTTTTAGCAACAAATTTAACTGCTTGGAGCAGCTGCTTTTCTCCTTCCACGGGAGTCTCGTCATAGGAACGTTTCGGGCACGTGATGTTGATTTCTTGAGGTTTCTGTGCATTCTCAGGAGCATTCTCGAGGAGTTTGGGAGCAATTTTACTGGCCCAGCTAGCCGGAAACCATGCCAAGAGGGCAGAGGCGCCACTCGTAAGGTCCACTAACCCAGTAGTGCGCCGATGCGGTCGATCTGTGACTAGGACTTTCACAGGGCCACTCGGCGCTCGACTCCGATTCACTTCAGAGCTCTCGCGGGCTGAGCCAATGAGTTCAGACAGGATGGGCCGAAACCAGTAAGTGGCATACAAAAGGCATTCAGTTTCTGGAGTCACCATGGATTCAGCCAATCTCATCAACGAGCTCATCGCCTGGGCGAGCTTCTCTGCCAATCGAATTGTGAGAGCCCTAGCTGTTTGATGAAGGACATCCTCCACCTCCTTGGCACCTTGCCCGCGCAACCACAGTTCACCCGCCACACTCAGCAAGACGCGCGCAAACTTTTCTTGGATGGCAATCAAGGACAACGTCAGTCTCGCCTGGAGCCATAGCGGCGGGAGAACGCCAAGGTTTTCTGGTATGCAGAAAGGGTTTCCGTCAGGTTGGATATTGTCAATTAACATTGCTAGCTTATCAGCTGCGCTCAAGATCTCGTCCTCAGAGGGATCTTCGGCTGCTTCAGGTATGGGTGGACACCATGAGATGGTAGGGTCTTCTGGATCACTTTCTCCATCGGTAGAGGCGGCTTCTTCATCCGAGGATGGGTCACTCACTGTGTCTCTTGCACCCTCCGGGCTTGCAAATTTCATAGTGCCTGGATCAAATTGGCGATCTAGTGTGGCCAAAAGCTCAGGTTGCAACCGATGGGCATCAAAGTAATGGATACCAGGGATTACCACAAGTTGTCGATCCTGTATACCAGCATGAAAGAAGACCTTGTGACCTCTGTGTCGATGAACGAGGGCTGGGGACCCATTGTAAGCTGCACACAGCCAGAGGGGAGATCTGTAACCATCCGCGGCGTAACCATACAGGTACTCACGATCAATTGAGCAGGGGAAAAATCCGCTGGTCGTCAGCACATGGTCACGTGTGCGGGACTCTAGCGCTGCGAGGACATTAGGGGGAAGCCGTAGCCTGTCTCTGCATGCCACCACCAGTCGATATCGTCTCCACGCTCGTGTGCCATTGGTGGTCACTATCATGGCAATAGCAAGGGGCGGTTTATCTTGGGGAGTAAAGGGCGCCGATAATCCCCAGTCCAGTATGGCACATCTGTCGCTAGGGTAGTGTGTAGGGCCATGGTACTGAATGTCACGGGCTTTCAACGTGAAGTATCCGTAATGGTAAACCCCTAGTGTCTGGGCCATTCCAATCATGCCTGCCATGTCAAGAGGCGAGACAATATAGGTATGGTCGATGGCTCTTGTCAGCGCTACCGTTGCCCTTCCATAGCAGTCCTCGCGCTCGTCTGCTGTTGAATCTCTCCGTCCTCCACTAAGAAAGCCTACCCCTGTTTGAACAATGACAGCAATGCGAGCTGTCGCTCCTGCAGCAGAGGAGGTGGTGGAAACTCGCAGCCCGCCATACCACTCGGTCTGAAAGCCATGTTGGAGTAGCAGATTATGTACAGCCGTACGATTGCATAAGACTAGCAGCTGCGAGGTCGCTCCCTGTTGCAAGTTACGATAATAATTCTTCAGGTAGGTACAGAAGGCAACCACATCCTCAACTGCAGACCTGAGATCCTTAGGGGCTTTCCACAGTACTGTGCGGAAGCCTCCAATGGCTACAGTGGACTCATGTGGCACGAAATGGCCAATGTAGATATGGTTGGACTCATGGAGGACTAACTCCGGATATCGAACTGCAACAATGGCTTGGTAGGTCAGCATGGAAACTCGTGAGCTGTTAGGGAGAATGATGCCCCCTCGATGAGGACCACAGAGTCCAGCTGCTTCAAGGGTCGTGGTGCACGCAGGTACCCCAAACTCCTCTGGTGCTGTGGCAATTAGCAAGACTGCAAGCACCGCTGCAATGAGGCTGCTGTGTGCATCCAGCTGGCACGAAATTCGGCAGTGGAACACCCGCCTGAGGGCGACAGGCAGCTCGTAATCTTGCGGAGTGGATGTCCATGGGCCACTGTGCGGCTTGTTTGCAAGCCTCAGCAGACTGAAGAGCTCCGACTCCGGATCTTGGCTCGCATCGGGCCACAGCTGAGCTACGAGGGCTGCCATTCGTGCTGGTGGAAAATAGTCGCCGGACTTATCAAGTGCTCGAAGCCCCAACGGCCGTTGCAATAGTTTACGTCGATTGACAGCCGCTGCTCGGCCTTTGGATAGCCCTCCTGGAGTTTGCCTGTGGTCTCCAATGAAGACAGTAAGCATTGGCTGTTGGATGGCAGCAAGAGCTGCAATCTCATGGTAGTTGCCATACTGTTGACTTTCGTCCATAAAGGCAAGCCAGGTGCGAGAAATCCAATGGCCAAAAGAGGAGTAGCGCATCGCCATTTCCGCCGTAGCTGAGCCACCTGTTGCGATGAGTATGTTCTTGTGTGAGATGATTCCATTACGGTCCCTACAACGGACGTCAATTTTGGAGGCGTATGCCTCTCCTTTGCCCTCCTCCATGCGTCCAATTAGCCTGCCGAAGTTCTTGATTGTGGGGGGCGCAAGATCACTCACTTGATCCGCTAGTGCTTTGGCAGCTACATTCTCTTTAGTGTAGATGATTGCAACAAAGTCATTCAGTTCGCAGCTTAGGGCAATGAGCAGGACCGCAAGGGACCGCGTTTTGCCAGCACCAAAAACCCCTGCAATACATAAGTCAGATCTTCCAGTCATAATGGCCAACAAGAGTGCAATTGAGACTGTCAGGACATGTCCATCACCGTGTGCTGCTAGAGGAAGGAGATGTTCACGATAGTAACTATCATGGGCCCCATCCATCGAGATCGCAGCTGGTGTCAAAAATCTGCTCAGAATTCTGACTAATGCATCAGTCAGTTGCGTTTTGCGCTCGCTAGCCATACGGCGAACAGGTATATGCGGCTGCACAATGCCCATTGCCAATGGGAGGCGCGACTGATTAGCTTGTGCAAACACTAAGAGTTCATGGCGGCTGCGTGTGTCTCCCAGAAAGGCCAACTCTTTCCAGACAACGGCCATGGACGGGTGGTCTTCAATGGGTTTCAGCCAATCCTGTGCAGGATCAAAATAACTCATGGTTCTAAGATGCAGATCCAAAAGTCGCCCACAAAAGGTCCGAGCAATAGGCAGAGAGACAATAACCAGCTCCAGCATCTTTGGGGCAATGCGCTTGAGCGCTCTTTGAACAGGGTTTTTGCTAGTTCCACTCGACATCACCTTCTCGTGTACCAATGCTATGACACAACGCTGCTGATTGTCTGGCAACTGGAATATACCCAGTAGGGCTCTGCCTGCCATCACGTTCGCTTCCAGGTTGCCCAGGTTCCCAGCTTCACAGAGAGCACGCGGCGAAAGCGCTGGAACATCGGAAGGTGCACTAAATAGCAGGAGTGGGGCACCATCAGTATGTAGGTGGATGACATGAAATCCGGCATACGCCTCATATTGATAGGTAACCTGTAGCCGTGTTCCAGTCTGTCCTCGCTTCTTCTGCTGAGCAAGTTCTACACTGACCCAAGGCTGTAGATGTTGGAGCTGCCGTCCCGCATGATATGCGTCTAATTGCGGAAGCACCATGTCCAGGAGGAAGATGAGGGTGCGCAGGGAAAAGCCTCGCAGAAATTCCGCCAGTAAGTTGCGGACTAGCAATCCTCCCTCATCATGGGACCCTCCCGGTGTGGGAATCATCGCAATCAGGGCCGCTTGCAGTTCAGCTTCCGTTTCAGGCTGGCCATCCCGGATATCCCTTCCGTCAATGGGCACTGTGTGCAGTTCAGTGTTCCCTTCACCAGCTGCTACTAACAGAGAACTTAGAGTTGTCTTGAGATGTTCAGGAAGGTCAAAGCTAACCCATGAAAGCACACGCAGCAGACCCTCGCAACGTACCCCATGTGGAATGACTTGAGGGGTAGTGATTTGTAGTCTTTGGACTTCATGAACCCCTTCGTCAAGATCAATGAAGAGCAAGTGGCCATAGGAGTGTTTAGCACGTCCACTCCATGTGGGGTGCCCTTCTATCAGGACAATCTGATAGTTGAATTCTGTCAGAGAGTCAGGTTTCCACACACAAAGCCGGTCCTCCAGGCAGTGCACCAGTGTGACTGTGCGTTCGCCTGTGGCAAGTCTCATCATCTCTGGTGGTGTCGCAATCGCAGCAACTTTGGTGAGGCCAGGGAACACTGCAAACGCACTCAGGATCTCATGGACAGCTAGGCCCGTATAGGACCCTGCCGAAAAACCGTACACGTTGACATCCCTGAAACCGCTTGCTGCCGCTGCGGTGACTAACTGTGGAAAGCATGACTTCAGAAATAGATGTTTGCCTTGCGGATGGTAGCAACGAAAGATTTGCATAATTGCTGTTGCCCAGGTCGGGTGTGGTGGCCTGGCATGGGCTGGCCGGATATTCGCAGCCTCAATTAGGCGAATCGCTCGCGTGAGCAGCAGTTGTTGATCAGCGAACTGCCCAGGGAGAAAATCTCGCCAGGCTGTCCATCCTTCTGCCGTGGAGAGTAACTGATAGATCACATATTCATGCACAGTTTTGGTGAGGCCCAACTGGGTGATATGTTCTTCCCAGTCATCTGTCATCGCAAGCGATGGGCCATACACCTTGGTTTGCGCAAGATTTTGCAGAAAAATATCATATTCATGCTCGCCACTAAGTAGGCCACCCCCTAGTCCACTGCAATGCACTTCAAGGGGTCGGTCTTGCATCGGGGCATCATCTTGCCAGACTTCAGCGAGGGAAAACACCCAGGATGCCCACTCTGCAGAGCCTGTGAGGGCTACGGGCAGCGCATCTTCGGGTGGGCCCCCACTGTAGTGTTGTTTGGACACTTCCCCAATATCTATGGCCTGCTCATTGACGGTGACTTCCCAATTAGTCATCTCTGTGAAGGGTAGCGGAAGACCAAAAGTGAGGGGAGCTGCCTGCTGCAGCGATGTACATGAAGGTTCAGATTGTTCCTTCCGGTGCCACAGTCCACACAGCAATGTGAGTTGAGCTTGGGAGAGAGGAACAGGAGGCACTTTAGCATGCAGTCGCAGACCCACCACTGGAAGGAAATTGGGATGCAACCATTGGGGCTTCCATTCTTGTGTCCCAAATAGAGCCGCAGCCAGTGCCAACCAGCCAAATTGGGCCAGCTCAGCGAGACTGCTGGGCATTCTTTTCTTGGCAGTACTGCCAAACCCATGCAGAATCACAGGCCGCATGTAGTGTGGCTCAATTGTCATGGCTTGGTACATCTTGTCTCCCGGTAGTACTCGTACGCTGACTTCACCCGGCAGCAAGCTAAGGGTCGGAAGGGCTCCTTGCTCATAGGCAGGCCGAGCCCATTTGTGGAAGTTGGGTTGTCTACCTTGGTAGCCATCAAGGATTCTCCGTAGATGACCGTGGCGCGGCCAGACGCCAGAGGCTGGGACCGGAAAAGTAACTAATCCAGACCACTGGCCCAACACACTCCACGCATGGCACCAATCAGCAGTAACCCGGGTGGATGTGCCGAGCAGAGGAGAGCCAAGTAATCCACTAGCAACTGCTCGCTCAACGTCCGCAGGTGGATATGTAGTAGCAAGGTAGGCTTCGACCGCTTGTGTGCTTTGGCCTCCCGGTGCAGGGCCACGCCAAAAAGGCGAAATCCACGCAGAAGCATGGCCCCCCGCAAGCACCAGGCGCAGCCGGCGGCGCACACCTTTCCACACCATGTGACCCAGGTCACCCAACGGTAAGTGGATCCACACACCGGGTGGTAAGCAACCGCGACCATTCATTTCCCAAGTGGATCCACTCACCGAGTGACGTGGGAACCAAAAAGGAACCCATTCATTTCACCCAAGATGATCACCACTCAAGGGACGTGGAACACGGACACTCACCACCACACAAGGTGTTCACCACCATCACCGAAGGGGAAACCATCACACGATGCCCCCATTGGTTCCCGGACTCCTGCACGTACAGGAGAAGAACGACCAAAGAAAGGAGTGGTCGAACTAAGTCACCTTTTCAGTGACCCCAGTCCCAATGGAGCACAGCTCGAACCTTGGATTAGGTCCTTACTGTGGCCAGACTGTACATTGAGCCCACTCTCCCCGAAGGTTGAGAGTGGACCGGTCGGTGACCCAGTCGTTAGCGATCCCATGCATCCCCGGAGGGATACACCTGTCTCACGACAGGACCCTAACACTGTTAGGGAGGAACCGACGGTCTTGTCCACCGTGAGCTTGGCTACCCACGATGAATTTTGACCGTTAGCCAACGGGTTGCCCCATTGACCCCTCCTCGAGACGAGTCCCCAAGTCTCTAAGAGGTTCACCGACCTTGCCTGTTCCCCCGTGTCATCATAGGGTGTTGCTACCCTAGACACAAGGTAAGGTGAGACCCGTCGGTCCCGTACCACGTGTGTACCGATCGGTCCGGGAGAACCCCGAGATACCGCACGATCACCCAAGGATGTGCGCAAACACAAACGAGGGTGTGACATGAGGAGCAACCCAACATGTCAACACACGCCGACTAGGGGGTACGAAGGTACCGTGTCCGTTCACGGTTCGTTAGGGACGGGGGCCTTCAGCAACTCCCCTGCGCTATACCTAAGTTTAACGTCCCCCCGGACCCTCACGGGTCCACCTCCCCCTCTTAGACACATGCCTCTTGGCGGGCCGCAACCTCCGCCCGGGCTATGTCTATGATAGGCACGAGTAATGTCGTGAGCTATTTCGTCAGGATCCGTGTCCGAGTCCTCCAAGGCTGTGACAGGTACAGGGCTCTCATGACCCGAAGCTAACACAATGACCAGACCCGCATTGATTTCAGTGAATGCTTCACTCACAAGGATGACTCCTTTGGGCCTACACGCACTGGCAGTTTCATCCACGTCTGATTTGTCCTTCCGGTTGGGTTTAGTTGACCCAGCCGGGGAAGAGTCAGTGCTGCTAGACGTCGCCCGCCGAGACATGCGGGGACTCGGGTCTGGTGACCCACCATAGTCAACTTCATCTGCCAGATCGGCACCATAGGTAAGTGGCGGAGCTCGTAGCGGGTCAGCTGTTCGGACAGCAATATGGTCAGCACTATGTGATCTGGACAGCTTCGATGGTGGGCCAGGTTGCTGCATATCCCTGCCCGTGTCCACAGAGCGCGCACGTTTGTGCGATGATGCAATGGGACTTGGCAGTTTGCTTTTGGCAGCTTTGCTTGGCGTAGCTGGGAGGGTTGGATCAGTGCTCGCTAGCCAAAGTTCTCGTATCTCAAAGAGGGTCACAGGCACACAATCGCTGTCAATCAGTGCAAAGTTGATGGTCGGAAAGAGGAATACACAAGCATCAAGGATGTACGTCCCAGCCCATGTTGGGTGTACCTTGTGAAGACCCGTGTCAGCCGAAATGTGGACAAAGACAACTGTGGTGAGTTCACCATATGGACCGACATATCGTAGCCGTTCTTTCCACCAAGCAGCGACCATTGGCCAATGGCTGAGTCCAGACACAGACTTGACCTTGTCTGATTGCAGATCCCGGTTGTCCGTAACCAGATATACCGTGTGGTAGGGCAGAAACGCTGAGCTCTGACTAACCAACCATCGGTACAACTTGTGCCAATCCGGTCCAGGTAAGGCTTCGTTCCCGTCGACCGTGGCAATTTCATAGTCATGCCGATCCGGTGCAGCTGTCTTCTTATGGGGGTCTCCAAATCGCCAGTGCTGCTCAATCGATACATTCAGCCCGTATTCAGTCGAAATGCTCTTGTGCTGTTCGATTGCGTAGAGCAAGTCAAAGAAGCTGATATTTGGGTTCTTTTCATACCAAGACTTCGTAACCTGTTCTCTAGAGAGCAGAGACATCACTCTATGAGTTCCTGGGCAACTGATTTGGCTGTAGAAAAGAAGAGCGGGGGAGGGAGGGAGGTGTTGAGAATCCTGACACGTCCTTGGTCAGAAGACTCAAGCACACCAAAAGGAAAAAACAACAGAAAAACCGACAGGGAGACACAAAGAGAAAGACAAACAAAGCAGGCAACAGGAAGAAAGGGCCAACAGCACAACACACAACCAAACCAGACAAACGAAACAGAACAAAAAAAGGGGGGGGAGAGGGGGGGCGAGTGTTGAAAAACCTGGCACGTCTTTGGCCAGGCAGTTCAAGCACCCAGAACTAAAATTGAAAGAACAAATCAAATACCCAGGACACTAAGACTTAGGAGCAATGGCTAAACTAGATGGCGCACACGTAGTGAGCGAAAGAGGTGAATAAGGGGGAGGAAGCAGGAAGAGGAAGCTGGAAGCCCTGACAGTCTTTAGTCAGAGAATCCAGGCACGAGAAAGAGATCAAAAATAAAGAAAGGGGGAGGAGGGAAAGGGAGGTGCTGGTAACCCTGGCACGTCTTTGGCCAGAGAAACCAGGCGTCAGATGGAAGGGAGGGAGAAGCAGGATGAAGTGAAATGAGCAATGATGGATGCTATCGTTAAATGTGGTCCCTATGCACGAAAGATCAATATGTACTTTGTTGAATGGAGAAAAAGCGGTAGCAATACCCTTCACCCAATATCCGGGAAGTTGGCTGTTTCAATCCCTTGATGTGGTTAGGAGGAGCTGTATGTCCTTTTCCTGGAACTGAGCTAAGGGCAAGACTGGCTACGACTGTCTCTTGAGCCGATGGGATCACAGGGAGCAGTATCTCTTTGTGACAGAGCACACAGTACTGGTGCATTGCAAACATCATGATTCAAATGAAACAAAAGTTCTTATGCGTACTATCTTTCGTGTGTCTTAAGATAACAAGCAAGCCAGAGTTCCTTTTTGCTGATGCCCGCATCCTACTGGGAAAATGGTCATCTGGAGCACGCAATTAGTCAACTTGGTGGAGGAATGTTTCTTCCTGGTTGTGCTCGGGGGGTATCTGCAGCTCAGGGCGTAGTTGTACTGGTAAAGACAGGCCATCGAGTATTCTGCGCCATCTAAATGTAGTGAAATTAGTCTGTCGAGACTGTTTTTCGATTATGTGTTGATATTTCCACACTATTTGTTTGAGGATAGCGGTGGCCCTATCTGTCAGAGCAGTGAATTTGTTTCGCACCTGAGAAAGTTGCTCACTTCTCACCACGTCGGAGGGGCTACTGGCACGCTGTAAAATGTCAATGACTGTGTCTTCAGTGTTCTGCAAAGCAGCAGCTTGTACAGCGTTGAAAACTTCTTTACGGGCAGGGTAACCATACCATTCCAGGGAGTGGCAAAGCACCGAGGCAATCGTAATCTCCTGCCGCGGGTCCGCTTGTGCGTCTAGGAGCAGCTGGACATTAGTCCTGTGTCGATGGAGGACAGCAAGGAAAAGGGGTGGGAGCGCTCCTTTCACGGGTATCACCGAGGCACCAGCTTCAAGCAAAATTTGCACGTGCTGTGAGCTGCCCAACTCAACTGCTAACTCCAACATGGTGGTAGGTTTTGTTTTGGGCGGAATGATATTGGGGTCAGCATGGGCTTGTAGCAGTAGGTAAGTCAGTGTGGCTCCATGTCGAGGAAAACAGTGGCCAGCAGTAGGCTGGTAAGCGTATGGATCAGCAGAGTGGTCTCGAAGGATAGCAGAAGCTACTAATGTACTAATATGCCCTTCCTCCGTTGTCGTGTCCATAAGGCCTACACCCTTACCAAGATGATAGCTTACATCAATCACATCCTTGTGACAAATGGCAGTGAGAAGGTCTCGGTATTGCTGTGCTGACGGGACTTGTAACGACTGTACTATATAGCAGAACGTTGTCTCATTTGTATCTGTGTCGAACTGAACGGCCCTCAAAGGCAATTGGATTGCTGACGAGCTGGCTGCATACAGGACCACTTGGAAAGGTGAGTCTAACCTGAGCACCTTGGCCGTCTGTTTAATAATATCCCATCCGAGGGTTGTCCGTTCCACGACGTCCATCGTCAGGGTGGTTTCACCACGGATTCCATGGCAGACACGGAGTCGCATACTTACCCCTGGAAATAAGTAATTAGAGGCAACCCTGACAGTCCTTAGCCAGAGGGGCCTCGCACTTATATTTGCAACCACGAAGTTCATAGATGCCTAGGCAGGATACAGAGGGGTGTATAAGGAACTGTAAGAGGACTAGTAACAAATCAGACCATCTAAATTTGAGCCGATATTGCTTAGCAGCTCACACGAGAAGAGTTCGCAAGGGCTTGCAAGCAAATACAACGAAAAAATAGTAGTCAGTCAGAAGAAAACGGCATGCGCTGTATAGCATATCTAGGATCCCTTAGGTCTAAAGATCGATCTAGTTGGTATGCTTTTATTTGAGCTGAAAATTCTGCGGGCCTTCTCTCGAGCAGCATGGCAAGAGGTCACATGCAAGAAACTCTTCTACTCGACTGCAAGAAATCTGGTAGCAGATATAGCAAGTATCGCACATTACCATCTTTTTCTGTCCTGCATCCTCAGCGTGAGGAAAGAGCCACAGTCTTCGCTGCAGTTCCTTCGGACTGTAGACAGCATGCAGATGTCAAAGGTCTATGTCACTCAGGTTTGACTTCCCTCTGTAGCTGGATCTGTGCACGATTCTGTCGGAGCAGCGGAAACAGCTTGAACCAAATCTTCCTCTCTGGCCGTGGCTTGTTCATGCTCGATCTGCACCAAGTTGCCCACGACTTCTTCCATTTGGGTGGCTGCCTCCATTACGAAGGTTAATAGAGTGCGTGCATACGCCAGCTGTTTAGCGGCCCGGGCCCGGCCCTCTGTTGCAGGTCCTAGCGGCGGTACCTCACCATGCCGCCACATTGTGACTTTGCTTGTTGTATGAGTTGGCATGGAGGGTGATTGCGGCTCCGATCGACCAGCAAAGGTCGCATTGAGTTTCTGCAAGTCGCGTTCACTGTAATTCCCAGTCGGGTCGATCTGTTGGGTACTTGTCTGTCCAGTGGGGTCTGTATACTTCCTCTTGCCATGCAAATTCTCCTCTCTTCGCGGCATAGACTTTATGGCACTTTTGTGTTCAAAGCCAGTCTTGAAAGTTTCGTGAGCTGCTGAACTACAGCGGGATTCTCTGTTCAGGGCAATAATTTTGTCCATCACCTTGCCTGAGCTATTGGTCATTTCTGTAAAGGGCCAGCAGGGCGTGCGATTCGCCAGGATATTGTGTTCATGCATCCGGTCAACATAGAAATGATTCAATTTCTCATTGTGTCGATGGTTCGTGATGACAGCAAATCTTCTGGGACTGACCCAAATCCATAAATCCTCCTGAAAGGACTCTGTGGCATAGAAGGGCCAGATCTGCCGGCCTCCCATTTCCACAAAACAAAAATTGGTGTAGACGTCATCGCTGGCTTCGGTATCTATATGACAAAAGTCATGTGACAGCTTGGCGGAACTGGACCCTGGATAGGTCCAGTCCACTGGGCTCTTCATGTCATCATTGAGAATAATGTTCCAACATTCGCCATTGATGTACATTCTATATTCGTAGAAGGACCATGCATGGAGCTGCTTGGCGTGCTCATAGCAGCCTTGCTGCCGATAGACCTGGATGCCATCGTACTCCGCAAGGTAGGACTCTTTGTATTCAAGTCGCTGGTGTTCAATGTGAGCTTCAGTATCATTACTGCCACCAGCGGGGCCCGCTTGGTCAGGCCCAGTCAGTGGGCCTGCTTTTAGCGTGACCTTATCACCGATCCACTGCGCCATGACTGCCCACCAGGGTTTACAAGGGTATGGCAGAAGCAGGAGCGACGTGCAGGAAAAGAGAGGAGAGGAAACAATCACAGACGAGTGAGAGGGACGGACCAGAAGGTAAAGACGAGGGGCCAAAAGTTACGGACAGCAGCAAAGGTAGCAATAGGGGACAGCCAAAGAGAGGAGGAGACTACGGCAAAAGAGAGGGAAGGCAGGATAGAGAGAGGGTACTCCCCTGACACGTCTTTGGTCAGAGGAGTGGGAGCCCTGTACATGGGACGATGGTTTGAGCCACAGGTATGCAATAGGGTATACTAAGAATGATGCCGTATCTCTCCCTGTCGACATGTACCAGATTCACGTGTACACATGAAACATATGCTGAGCATGCACGCTGCATTGGCGGAGACACGACTCTCTTTTTTGCCAAAATTTTGAATTGACACTATCACACCTAAGGATGATAAGCATAGCCCTTGCTTCGCGTCACTTGATTCATCAAAAAACAGTTAAACAGTGAGTAAGCTCAGTGTAACTGTGTTGTACATAAGCTGTGGCGATGTACATTGTAGATGAATCCGTGAGGCCTATTCCTTCACGGAACAGCTGTTCAAGGAGCCTAGCATCAAGGCAATCTACCGTCTCTTCCTTGATCGAAAAAACGCAAGGGGTCCTATGCATGAGTCCATTGGATATGAGGAGATAGTCTTGAATTTGTTGCTCGTCGATTCGGATTACTGCATGTGTAGCAGTGTGTGCAATCCAAGTCTCCGCATCAGGCATTCGTAGGTGCAAAATTAGCAGTTCGATGTTGTCTCCTATCACTGCAGACGGAGGTCTTGCTTCGAGCGAGGTTGCTCCGATAACTCCATCCACAACGTCTAAGTGCTTCATTTCGTCACCATGGCAATACCGTATGCGCTGTCTGACTAGGTCTCCGTGTCTAGCGTAATTGCTTGGAAACACCTAGTGATCTCAACCAATAACTACAGAGTGGTATTGTTGGATGTGTGTTGTGACGTGTCAACTCTTGAGCAAACATGGCACGCGTAGGTAACGTGTGGCACATACACCATGTTGTTGCACCAATCTGTTATGCGGCAATTCTAAAATCCACAGCAATTTCACTGTTTTGTTATAGGAGGACGACCTCCGGTGCACCCAACTCTCTGTCAGGACTTCGAGTGGCCGCAGTGGGCGGGTCCTGCACAAGAAGTCTAAATCTTATGTCGGGAGCCATCATTCTGGCTACTTCGACTAGGAGCGTGCTAGGTTGTAGTCTTTGAACAGTTGAATTTGTTCCAGCTGCTCTGTTGGTCCAGATGCGGAGGTTGGGTGGCAACCCTATCCGTAATAGGAGAAATGCCACTTCCACCACTGTATCAACCGTTTGCTGCATGGTCCTGCGGTCCAAGAAACCGCCCAAGGTCGCAGTGATGTGTATTGTCTGGATAATCAGCCGGAATGGTCGGGCATCGATTGGCACTGGTGCAAATCCCGCCTGATCGGTCATGCCTCCATCAGCAGCTGGAATTAAGTATAGGTGATTGACCCACACACCTCGTGTAGACGGGCGACTAAAACCTGCCACTTGGACTATGTCCTCGTATGATGCTGCTAGTGCTGTCAAGAGATGCTGTGTGATGCTCTGTCCATCCAATTCAACTTGTTGGAGGTCAGCTTCCAATGTGTTATAGATCAATTGCAGCCCATGTGCTTCTTCTGGAAAGAAGGTGACACATCCACTCTGCACCAGCCGTACTGTGCGCCTGAGGTCTCGCACAGCCACCATGAGTTCCTGTGCTGCTTCCAAGCTATATAGGATCATCTTTACTGGCATAGAGAAACGGTGTTCTTCACCGCGGAGTCGTACAAAGTCCATGGCAGTACAGGTAGAGAGAGTGGGGGCCCACTACATAAAGATTGCTATTTGCAAGTATCAGAGAGTGGCAATTAAAACGGTTATTAGTGATGTTGTGGTCAGTCAGTTGCAATCCCGACACGTCTTTGGTCGGAAAGACAACGTGACCGTCAGGGTTACCCTATTGAATGTCAGGCATGTTGGGAATTGGGTCATGTCAGCCATGTCTCTATGATGACTGTCTCGCTAGGGTATTTCAGTAAGTGCGATGGGGAAGGTTAATTTTTATCCCATTGTCGCTGAAACACGCTCACGTCATCTTTGTACACCTTTGAATTAGTGAAGAGCCCAAGGGCACCGTGCAATTTACCATTGTGTGCGAGTGAGCTAGATAACAAGTACAGACAAAAGACATGCAGGTTAGGGACCATCCTAAGCCCTTGGCGAAAATTCCATGAAATTGCCTGTATCAGACTGTCTTCTACCTTGCGGGTAGGTGGGCAGGGGATATTGCGTATTAGGCATGCTAGCTTAAGGGGAGAAAAACCTGTGAGCAGAAATAGCGGCATGTTCACACTGCAGTCATCGCCAGCAATGGCAAGATGAAAATGAATGTGCCGCGACTAGATGAGCGTGTGGTTCAATTCCCGTAAAAGTTACTTGCAAGACATGCGAGAATCACCACCGGAAAAGCAGACCAATGAAAACCTCTTTTGATTAACTGTCGATCAGCTTCACCAGTCTTCTGCTAAGTCATGTAGGCCTCATAGGTCATTGAAGATGGTTGCATAAGCCTCACTGAGGGCATACCAATTTTGCTGTAGTCGGTAAAGTGCTCGGTTGGCTTCTTGTACGAGGTCATTATGTTGCCTTTGCAGCACGTGGATGCCTTCACTGAGTTGAAAGATTCGATCCGCTTCATCTTCATGATTAGGAAAATGGCCTGCTATTGCATTTTGGCACTCTTGCGAGAGCCGAAAATCAAAGCACGGTCGATCATCTTCATGGACAGCACTGTTGATACGTGATTGCTCACTCAGTGCGATTCCTTCGAGAGTTGGCTGCAGTGTTTCAATGCGATTGCCTAGGATATTGTAAGCATGCATAATTTCTGCAATAACAGCACATTGTTGAGCGTTTTTTGCAACAATTGCAAAACGTCTGGAGTTGGCCCAGCATGCATATCCATTGTGTCGCACCTCTGCTGCAAAGGGATAAAACCCTCCATAGCCTGCAATATTCAACCAAGCCTGTAGGTACACCTCGTCACACTCTCGAGGAATGACCTTATGGAATCCATGGGGCAATGAAGCCCCCATCACTACTGTCGTCTCATCAGGAAGCCATGATTCATCTTCAGCCCAGAGGATGTTCCATTTTTCGCCATTGAGCCATGTGCATGCTTCCATCAAGTTAAATACCCTGCATTCTATATTAACATTGTGACATAGCCTATGAATAGGATACTTGCCGCGATGTAGATTCGTCAACATATTTGGAGTGCTCTGAATGGTTTCCACGTTATACCCTTTCCAGTGGTAGTTCCTCAGAAAGGTCATGAGCGCAGTCGACATGGCTACGCGAGTGGAGCGCCTGCCAGGTGCAGTCCCGACACGTCTTTGGTCGGAAAAGCACCGTGGCTTGGCAGCTGAGGATAACCTGTACTATTTATGTTGGTGTCAGGCAGCATTGTTAGCATCATTGGAGGTAGCACATCATTATGTTAGGTGTATTGTCTAAAGTCTGTTTGAGCCGATAGACTACGTGTGCTAGGATGACGTTATGAACTTCGTTATCCTGTATTGGAGATCGAGTGACTGCCGGCATGGAAGAGCTTGGTTATTACCTGTCACTAAAGCTGACAACACAAGTGAGCTTATTTTCTCAGTGGCTGAACAAAACTGCGCTATGCACGGCGTAAACACATTGGGACTAGCCAGCCTCTCATATCTTAGCAAGTTGGGACAGGGAACTTGCAGGCACATTGTCATCTTGCTTCTCTTATAGTGCTAGCACTTCTCGGTCTTGCGTATACCCACTGCTATGGTGAGGGTGGGAAGCAGTTCTCTCTCACATCATGCAGTTCTTCGTCTACACTTGAACTGATCTCAACGCCATCGGGATACACCACTGGGACCAACAGCTCGGTCTGAGCATATTCCATTTCACGTACGATGCGAGCTTTGTAGTCAGCTATCATGTGAAGTAAAGTGACTTGCGCTTGAATGCTCTCATCAAGCGTTTCCGGCATTGGTATGTCGACCCAGAGTACTTCTCTGGCCTGTTGCTTCGCCTTGAGCAAATGGTAGTGGGCGGACTGCAAATTATCCAGTAAGGTACAGCAAGCCGTATACTTGTTGATGACTCGTTTGATGTGTAAAAGTCGCTCGTCACAGCTTGATGCATCCGATGTTGCGCACGCCATGGCAGGTAACCCGACAACTAATCTGGTAGATCTCTTTCGACTCCAACAAGCTCACACAACTTATGTGGGGGAGAAATGAAAGCTGATTGAACTACGAGGACTAAACAAAAAAGGCCATTGCATGTTTGTGTGAGGGACCCCTGTCACGTCTTTGGACAGAAGTACCCTGAGCTATCTTAGTAATGGAAAGCAATAAATACTTCTCAAGGTCCATTAAATAATTAGGGAGGAGACTACAGCCCAAGGATAATTATGGGAGAGAGTAGCTAAGATCCATGTGGTACATGAAAATTTCACAAGCTTGGTCATTTGCCTCCTAATGCTGCTACTGAGGAGCCAAGAAGTAAAGTATGCATGGAGTCCTCAACGTCAGTACTACTAGTCAAGTGCGACGTTGGAGTCTGACTCATGGACCTATGGAGAGCAAGCTTGAACGACCAGGAGGCACGCTCAGACGATAATGAAGGCAGAGAGATACGACCGGACGGAGAGGAGACAGAGTACCCTTCGAATCTCGCTACCCAGGATCGAAATCAAACAAAAAATGAGAGAAGTGGTACACAATTGGCAAGACACCTAGACAGTTGACCAGTCATTTTGCTCACCGCGCTGCTGACTGTTGTATGGCACGAGCACATTGTGCAGCAATAAGTCTGCTCATTCATCCAACTTACGCTTCATAGAGCTTTGACTCTGTTGCCTACCGTGCTTCTCTTGCTGACGATTTGCCTCCCATCGTTGAAAGATTTTCGCTCGATCGATGGCAGTCAAGGATTTCCGGCCAATCTGTTCTTCACAAGCTGCTTGTTTTGGGACTGCGTGATTCCTTTCCTCGTTTGCCAGGAATAATATAGCTTCATCCAACGCTCCTAATGCCAATCTCAGTTGATTGACAGCTTTCTCCGTGTCCATGCCGGCTAAGCTTACCTTGTCAGTTGCCTTAGCCAGGCAATTTCGAAGCTGAGCGACATGATGGGATAACGGGTTCACTGAGCATGGCAATGGTTTCTGTCTGGGTCTCTCGGTCTCCGTGCTCATTGGCGGAGATACGGAGTATAGAATTAGCTACCTGTGAGCAATAAAATGGCTATTAAGTTACAGCAATATGCCTTGCCTTATGGCTGTTAGGCAGAGAAGGGTACTCCAGGAAAAGTGAAGGTTCTACAGCACTTGTCAAGTTCATTGGAACGAAGGGCTCTATACATCTGAAAAACAGAAACAACAGAGATAAATGAAGTAGCGACAAACCGAGTGTGTGATCCATTTGACTAAAGTACACAGGACGGGTACTTAGGTCGCTCTACGTCGTTTGGCCATGCGTTCCGTGAAGATAGCGTAGCCCGATGTTGGTGCTTGTGTGTTCCATCGGATGGGTCTCATCCCGAAAGGCTCACTCTCGATGTTTCTTTTCCGTTCGTTTCGTGGGAGGGGGGGGGGTTTCGCGGCCACGTTGACATCATCAAGAGTTTGTATAAGGGCTTGAGCATCTGCGGCGAGTTCACGTAAACTGAAAAGGGGGGGATCACATGACTCTAGCTGTAACTGATGGAGCATCGCTCGCTCTGCTTCATAAATTAAGTGTGGAGAGATTTCTTTTGGGAGCCAGAGTCCATCATGAAGCCAAATTGCTGATGTTACGTGACACCTTCTAGTTAGTTCCTTGTAGTAAGAGATCATAATGTGTTCTTCATACCATTCGAGAGTTCGAAAAGCAGCACCTCTGACATGATCAGAATATTGTGGCCTCCGTAAGGACAGGTGGTCGTTAACAAGCGCTTGTGTTGCTGATTCAATTTGACAACTGAGATGATACAATGCTGGAGGACAGGTGATATGGTGGTCCCTTTCTAGTTTGGCACACGCTTCTCTCGCCCCTGCGTTCATTACAATTAGCGGATGTCGCTTGACAACAGCAAACCGCTGATTCAGCGGTACCAAACCTAGCAGATCAGTAAGTATCGCTCTCAGTTCTGCTATGTGCGGGAGGTGGCTGCTGCGAAGGAGGCGTCGCATGATTTCATAGAAAGCGCCGACCATGTCAACTTCCTGGTGCGTATTTCCAAATAGGAGTAATCTCACCTTTCGTGGCAGTCTTTGAGCACAGGGTCCCCTACCATACAGTCGGCCCAGACAGTCTGTTGCAGAAGCCGTATACTCTACTACTCGGGGCTTCGTGAGATTGACAGTGCCCGCTAAATAGGCCTCTACCTCTTTGAGATATTGCTGGTTTGCAGTTTGCACCATAAATTTATTTACCAATTCCATGCTTATATTCGGGACTTCGGTAAGTAATAGGATCGTAACACCTAACGGCCTCTCTTCCAGTACAATAGCTCCAGATTGCATAGCCAGCTGAAAGGGCGCATCAACAACGATTTCAGTAGGCTCGCTTACATGAGCTGGTAAGGCCTGTGCCGCTCGGCTAGCTACTCCAGCAAGATAATCTGCGAGTATATTGGCTTCTCTTGGGCGGTATACCCATTTTCCATTGTCAAAAAACCTAGATTGTTTCCGGCGGATTTGCTGTATAATAGGCTGTAGGTCTATTCTACGAAAACGTCCTGCGAAGGCTAGGTGCTTAATGATGGGGAGGATATCGCCTTGTAGATAGGCCTGGTCAACTGCGTAGCTTCTGTGTACCATTTCTTCACACAACAGGTCTGTTGCGAGGTTAGCTGACACTGCCTCGGCAAAAATGTTGTCTGGGCAGCTAGGTAGTGCAACAGCCCTCCACTTGAGCAAAGTTAATCCTTCTCGCTGTAGTTCTAGGAGAGCAGCGCCCGCTCCACCTGTTCCCTTGTCAGCATGACAGGACCCGTCAAATTGTACTAGCAACGTAGTTTTGTCAGAATGAAGATAGCTGCTGAGCATTTCATTGGTGCCTATAGGCTGCAATGCTGTGAGACAGCAATGATAGTCACCGCACTCACACTGAAAAGTGGAGAGCGAGACATTAGGGGAGATTCCTGTTCCAAACTGGATAGTTTGCTGAATTAATTGTAGCGGCTCAGAGCCTAACGGGACAACAGCAACTATTTGATTGGTGTCTATTGTTTCACGCGTGATGCATACCCGAGCTGGAGCAAGGGCACACGATATGTGGAGTGGGGGTTTGTCACAGCACGAGAGTAGCGAATCATCGACAGAACAGTGGGCGGAAACTAACTGTGTCCTTACATGCTGCATACGGAGGTCCAGGGGTAGTTCTGTTTGTACTCTTTGTACGAGGTTATGGATCCAGGTGTCCATGGGGATAGGGGGAGCAGAGACTTGATGTTTCATTGCGCCTGATTCCCGTAGTAGCAACCTGAATTGATGAACTACTCGCGAGGCTATTGCTAAGTGCTTAACGCCCTTCCTTGACCCTTCGGCCAGCGACAGTATTGAGTCATCTCCTGTCAGGCTTCGTAGTGCACTGATAGGTACGACACACCACCTCACCCAATGTCCTACCGTATTGTCTCCCTTTGCACAAGCAATGCACTTTTCCCAGTCTTCACTTGCTGCCAATTCTTCTTGCATAGGGAGTTCTCTGCATGAAGTCTCCAGCAGTCTGACAAGGGAGTCTGTCGTAAAGGCCGTCAGCTGTTTAGTGACTATGCATGTTTCACAAATTGCGATTTGATAGCCGCCGAGTGGATACGCGCGTCCAAAGTTAGCACATAGGGCACATTTTTTTTGCCGGCTTCGGCCACGTCGTGCTAACCACTCGTCATCATCCTCATTGACTGCCCAGCGTAGCAGAGTGAACCTAGTAATACTAGGAATCCATCGCTTGTTGGCCTCGCAAGCATGACTGAGCCATGCCCAGCTGATTCCTCCCGTCCATCCTGCTGTTAGCACCTTATTACGAAGATAGTGAGATGCAAGTTGCATCATGTGATGGAGCACACATTTTTTGACTGCGTTGATTCGTTGTTTGATTGTACCACTTCCTGACACTGCTCTTGTTAGGACACCTTCTCCAACAACTCGTGCCCACGCTTGCCAAAGTATCCTGACTTCATGTGTTTGTCTGTTCACTGCTGGTGGAGTTTCAACATATAGTTCATGAACCTCTCCTCCTTTTCGCAGAAATAGCCCTAGTGCAGAAACAAGGATGCTTACACCTGGGTCAAGTAGTGGTGCAATTTTACACAGTCGGAACACAAATGCAAGGAGGTCATGCCTAATCCAACTACGTCCTAGTAAGAGTTCCGTTGCTGCCGCGCGCAGCATTTGAAGATCTTCCGTGGCAGCACCAAAATAGGATGTGGTATAGAGTACCACACTTTGTGCAAACGTATTGAAAGCAATGCTCTTAGAGACAACCGACAGGACTGGTTGCCGAAACAGCCTGAGCCGATGTATAAACTTCTCGGCAGCTTTAGGATTGATTTGTTTAAGGGTAGTAGGATGTGTAGTAACTGTCCATAAGTTACGATTAGACAATTGGGCACGCCCCAGTAGCAATAGCCCGAGTGAGGTCGCAACACCTTGGATGCAGTGTGCCCCGAAACCCGACTGATCTAATTGCCGGAGCACCCAGCTTGGAAGCGGGCTGTTGATTACCAAAGCTGTTTTGCACCTGCAGCTACATTCCAACGCCAACAATGAGCATATAGGTGTATAATCAGTTCCGTTGAGGATACCACAGGCTTCTCTGGGGGTCAACCCAATACACTTGTCGGCTCGTGCAAGAATGAGTGTCTTTTGGGAAAGGATAGCTGATAAGATCGCTGCTCGTGCAGTGGGGTATTGTTTCTGTCGAAGAATAACTTCACTTTCAATTCGCCCAGGCAGGGATTGGACTGAGAAGGGGAGACAGTCAGAGCTGACAGCTTGCCAACAGGCATGCTGGTCAATTTGAAAACCTGCCGACCAGCAACATTGATAGCATTTATGGACTCTACTTACCCAAGTAATGTCATGTCCTGGTCCTGCAATCGTATTGTCGTCAATATATCCCTGGACACTCATGACCCGGGGGATACGATTCATATAGTGATATATCGGGTCCATTGCCAAGCAGAATAGGAAAACTGAGAAAGACCTTCCCATGTCAACTCCCACATGCACCGCCCTAGGCGGCAGAAGTCTGCCTTGAACTTTATGGCGAATGAGCCTTCCAAATAGAATGTATTTGGCATAATTACATACCCATGTCGGTGCTTTCCGCATTCGCAGGATATGTAGAATCCAATAGGGATTAACCCGCTCAAAGGCTTTTGATAGATCAACTAGTAGCGCGGCTACGGGAGTATTGCTATCCAGTAGAGCTTGTATGGCATGAACAGCGTGCTGTGGTTCTTTAAAGCAATTCATGACTACTTGCGAGGGATGCATATATGAGCAAGTTGCTTTCATGACTACCGCAGCTATGGTGCCATCCACAAGCCTATCACAGGTATTGGGCATTCCTAAAGGCCTAAAGTAGTCAGCAGTCGGACCTACTTTGGCTTTGGGTATCCAAACACCAACTTGTACAGGTGCAGCTCGTAGGCCTGCTAGCATTTTCATCATTAGCTGATCTAAAACTGGGTAGCTGTCTTCAGGGGAGAGTCTCCATGCAGAGTAGGGGATTCCATCAGGGCCAGGGGCTGAATCTTTGGTGGCAAGGAGTGTGTGGAGAAAATCCTGTTTCTGGGGGAGTTCAATGCTGGGCCAGGGCGATGCAGTCTGGTACTCCCGCAAAATGGGTTCCCATTCTTGAAGAGAGTCTTGAGGCTTAGCAAACCAAAAGTTCCGCGTGTCCAACATGGCTTCGTCCAGCATCTGGGAGGTGGTGCACTGTTCACCCTGCTGATTGAGAATCGGCCCATTATAGACGACGCCCTTGGGGCAGATGGATCGTAACCGGTTCCAAAAGGTAATGTTATTGCCGATACCTCTGGCTTGTTGATTTACCTGCTCAAGAGCTGGATATTGCCGAGTCATAGTGATCTGGTCGAGAAAATCAAAAATCTGTTTCAGTAGATCACTTCGAATTGTTACTTTTCCTGGATATAGTTCACTAGTCCCGTTAGAAGTAAATATGTGGTAAGTGGCAGTCTGAAGTGCATGATATTGTTTTGCAGGTACATGTAACACCTCAGCTCGAATTTTAAGGAATTTCCGCAGGAGTTCATGCTCGGGAATCCGAGGGTGATTCGACGGAATAGGTTGTTGTCTCCACCAGGACCAAAGGGTGGCCACAAACTCAACTTCATCTGTTTGGGGTAGTCTTTGGATCCTTCTGATCAGCTCTTGTAGATCATTAGGAACCGTATAGGGGTTAGCCTCGTTCTTTCCTGGGCAGAACACGTCAGTGGGGATGGTCTGATGGACTGGGTCTTTCATATCACTTTTTACTCTTGGTCGAACTACAAAGGTCGCAGTGAGTTGGTAATGTCCACTTAGGTGATGTCGCCGGTTGGCTGCTACAATCACATCTATTTGGGCTGCAGCGATATAATCAGTAGGACACAATATTCTGTCGAGTGCTGAACTGCCAGTCGGGCTTTCGAAAGTATGGAGTTGTGGATGCGTGTCGAGAACTTGCGCGTGGACTAATAATTCATTCCAAAGGTCCGGGCAACTGGTATCTACCTGGTTGAAGTCTCCTCCCATGTAGAGGGGAAAGTCTACTTTACTGGTCTTGACCCAGGCGATGAGTTCTTTCAGTTCAGCGACCTTAGTTTGTGGATGTAGATACACTGACAAAAGTCCGATAGTAGAGTATCTGTCTTGAATTACTGCGAGGACAATGCGACCTGGGATGACAACTTCTGTTCGGTCAAGTTTCCATCCTGGCGGAATTAGGGCTGCCGCACCACCAGACACTCCACCTCTTTCTGTTAACAGTCCTTGGGTGTGTGCTACTTGAATGCCTGGTATGTTATGGTGCAAGGCCTGATGGGTTTCAGCATGCCATCTGGTTTCTTGTAGTAAAACCGGGCCTGTCCGTAGAAGTCGTTTAATTAGTCGCATTTTGGCATCGCCTACCCTAGTTGCAAGTGTCCACCCTGATACATTCCACACATGTAATCGTTTAAGCCTGAATGGAAGATCTTGCCTGATAGCTTTCCGGTATTCGAGAATGCCTCTACCTATTTCTTCTACTGCAAGAGAAGGTAATGTTCGAGAGTCATACATAAGTTGCTGATAGAAATCATCAACACTCTGATGGAAGAGTGCAGCAACATGTTGCAAGTTTAGCTTCCACCATGGTGTTCGGACATGGAGTATATTGGGCAGTATTGATAGGTCGCGTATCTTTGATAAGTATGGCGGACATTGAGTTCCTGTTTCAAATAGGTAAGTCGTTTTGACACATCGCGTGAGCATCTTGAGCAAAGTACGGAGCAGAGGAGCAGGCAGGTTCCGCAGAATCATCATCGTTCCGAGTAGAAAAAATTAATTGACTCCCTCCGTTGGGGCTTCTCCCAGTGCGAAGAGCAGCCTGCTCCACTCCTCCGTACTTGCAAAAATAAGATATTCTCCCGATGGGTCCAATGTATGCGATTGTATGAGCTGAGTTCCAATTTGCCTGGGCATTCGTCGCATGGACGATGACTGCGCATACCACATTGGTGACCATACTACAGGAGTGGCAACTTTGTATGCAACAAAGGACTTAGAGTCTGAAAGAGCTTGAACTTGGTGATTGTCAACCACATGTATGGCGATCCATTGTGGAATGGCACCACTAACATCTCGTGCTAATACACCTATAATACTTAAGCCTCCTGTGCCATCCAGACCACCGAGGAGATGGATGACAGTGCTAGCTGTCGAGGCGTTGTGCATAAGACACTGTGGGGCACCAAGTGTGTGCAGGTAACACAAGGCACAGAAAGGGCACTGTAACGCCGCAAATTCACTAAGGTGTATATAGTGTTGCCCGTTATCTATGCGAGCTGTTATCGGGTAGGTCACAAATGTATGATAAGAAAATTGCACCGCATCAGCAAAAATCTTTGGCATACTGGCATGAATGAGAAGGTCTTTACTTTGTCGATAGTCAAATGCGACAGTTCCAAAGCGAAACGGTTGATCAGGCTCATGAGAAAGCAACAGGAATAGCAAGCAAGGTCGTTGTACCCCAACATAGATAAGGGTAGGTTGCATTATTTTTGGTGCCCAAATGATAAAACCGTAGGGAAATTGGTGCTTTACACTGAGCGTTGCAATCTGGAAAACGACAAATAATTGTTTGATAGCAGTAAGTTGTTCAGCACCAGTATATTCTTTCAACAGTTCAATTTGCTTTGCTTTGATCTCGTGAGCTTCGGAATGAAATCCAAGACCATTTTTAACAGCCAAGTACAGCATGTGCGCTGATAGGGTAACATTTTCATATGTGTTGGAGGACTCTAGCACCCAATCGATCCGAGTTTGGGTCATAATACTGCTCAACTCTTTATCCCCGAAGGGGGGTTTATCCTCACTGTGAGCTCCATGATACTTAGGTGGGTTGGATCCTTGTAGAAAGGCAAAGACTGTCGGCTGGTGTACTACTGGGGGGCAAACTGATTCGACGTTATCATTAAGGGAGTAGTGCCGCCGTTTTGCTTCAAAATCCACTTTGTCATCTCTGAGTTGAACTCCTCGAGCGGCTGCTTGTTCCAGAACCAACTTCAGCAAGTCTTGGTATTTGGAATAGACTTCTTGGATGCTAGGCAGATCCTTGTGGTCCGGCTGCGCATCATTATTTCCCTCAACCCACTGTTGTAATTGATCATCGGTGCCGAGGGCTGCACTGATGAGGGATGGATGAAAGCTATTTCCACAAAAGTCTCGAATCACTTTATCCGTGAGAAGGGAAGGCCCATGTCTTTCTGTCGTTAAGATATTATCAAGTCCTGCTAATTTGCGTACTTCTTGGACCGTCAGAATTCTCATTGGCAGTACGATATTCGGGTTATGGAAGATAGGCAAAAGTTGTTCGATGAGTTCATCTTTTTTGGATGCGGTCGCTCTGTCCGTTTGAAGAGTGATAAGGAAACTTTTCCATATAGGAAGAAAATGAGCAGGGATGAAACTAGCCCATGGCAGGTTTGGGACCCTAGCTCCCTCAGCAATTTGAGTTAACAACATGAAAGATTTTCTCCCACCAAAAAAGGAATAATCCCATAGAAGTGCACTGGGCTGGTAGCCTGTCCAGGAGAGCTTCAGAATTCCACTGTTTGTCAGCCCTCTTGTTCGGAGTAGTGGAGCCAGTGGTAAGTTTTCACCGTTCAAGGTAACTAATGGGCCCCACTCATCGTGAAATGTAAGTGGAACAATGGCTAGCTCCTCTGTGTCCATGTGACTCCGTAGAAATACCCTTTTTCGCTGAATGCCATAATAGGGACTCGTGTCCCAGACCCACCGGTTGGTTGGTTGCTTGGTAGGGAGTCCAAGGCAGTATAGAAACATTTGGAAATGTTCAGACTGCTCAAGGCGCTGTATACCTTTAGGTTTGCGGTCAGTTTGTACGAGTTGCATGCTCCCAGCATTCTCTGTCAAGTATCGGATCGATTCAGTTCCAAAGAGCTTCTGAAGATGCAGAATAACAAGGTACACTATGAAGAAGAGCATACTTCGCCGACCTGTCAGCCCAAGCAGTCCATTTAAATACCCTGCATAAGTAAGATCTTGACAGGGAGATCCTGCAACAACAATCCATTTGATTGAG
>CAMXCT020000098.1:0-15000 GCA_947184155.2 Cladocopium goreaui
AAGGATCAAGTTAAAGGAAACCATGGTCTTTGCCATCAACATGGCATCAACATGGGCTGAAGAATTTTCGGTCCAGGATTATCGGATGGGCTTCCCAGTGAAACGATCATGAAATTCACCCAAATGGGCCCATTTGAAGTGAATAGATCCACTGGTTTGCCGCATTTGCCGCCATCGCCAGGTCAGGTCGAGCGTCAGAATGGATTCCCAGGGTGGAACTCCCCTGCTTCGTTGCGACCCCAAAATAACCCCTGCATATTTAGGTGCTGCTCTCCATCTTTCCCAAATGTATATAATAAGGTAGTATTATTGTTGCTCTCTCTCTCTATATATATATGTATATGTATATATCCCCATTATAGTCTAATAAGATATCCAGTTAATTACCCACAAAATTGCCTGTTAAATCCCATTAAGCCTTAATCCTTCTATTTCTGGAAATATCTTTAGACACACGGTGCATTAACCCTATCAAACCCTATTAAACTCCACAAAACTCAGTGAAACTTGCGATTTCAATCACACCTGTATATCATATCTTGTTGGCTATATATATACACACATATTACCACTATTTTATATATATATATTCCCTAACATCTTCCCCATTAGGTGCTAACTTTCCTGATTTTCAACATACGTTAACAATCGTCAACGTATATATCTCAATAACTCATGATATGTCATGAACGTGTTGTTTCCACTCCAACTTCCTTCAGCGCAGCTCACGCTAGCCACGGTCATCCTCCACAAATGCGGCACGCAAGCCACGACAGTCGGTGACGCCAGGGAAGTTGACCCAAAGCTACAAAGCGCATCGACCGCCTCAGAAGGATGGTTGGATCATCACCCCACAAGTTAAGCAGGATGACCGATGAGAGATGTGGGTTCAGACCCCTGGAAGCAGTGACGATTAGTAACTGGTGAGATTTCTTGGGGATATAATTCGAGTAGTCTTACTATTCCATGGGAAGACCAAACTTCATAAGGGAACTGATAGCTGAATCTTTATATTTCAGTAAATACATGTATACATCAAAGAAGCACCAGTTTCAACGTGATGTCCATACGATGTGGACTTGCGCCATGAGCAAGCACCAGAGCAAGCCACTAGAGCGGCTTTCTTGAACCTCAAGCCTACAGCACCTCTATTTATATATATATATACATATATTTAAATCATGCCCCCAAGGCGAGAAAGAGATGGAGGACCCAAACTATTGCAGGATTGTGTCGTGCCTGCTGTGTTGATTGCATGAAGCCCAAAAGATTAATTATCTCAGGTTGCTCTTTACCTGTTGGATGCATTACTGCATTGCACTGGGCAGAGTAAAACCCAAATTGTAAGAGGTCCTTCTGAAAAAATGTTGTGGAGATCCTTGCGAAGTCCTCTGAGAGGTCCTTCTATAATCTTCTATAAAGCGCTTGAAGATAGCTTCGTGTGCTGGTGTGCTGGTGCGCTGGTGTGCTGGTGCTTTCCTCCAAAATGGACATCAAACAATGGGGAAAACGATGATCAACTCTGGAATATCAGTATCACCTTTGATTTCTTGGCCCTTTCTTGATGTAAACCATCAACATTTGGGGGTTCCCAACCCTTCAACCACTGGTTCACTGGTGGTTTCGGACCTGGTGATTTCAATTCACGGCCTTTTCCGGGGGATGATCATTCACTGAATCATTCACCGAAATTTGGAGGATCATTTTGTGGCATGATTCCCCTGCCTACGTTCACCACAATTCTACGTGCCGTTGCCGTGCCGTTGCGTCACCAATTTGTCCCAGCTTCGAGGCAGCTCTCGTCGAATGTCCTGGGGCAGGAAGCTTCTCATCTTGCCATTGGCCCAATCTGCCGTTTGATCCTCCCAGATGGGTTTTGGAAAAAGTTGAACCGGAAACTCCGGAAACACCATTTTTTGTAATTAATCTCCAACTCCAGTGGTATCCTGCGATTTTTTCCCACCTCAACGGTTTCTAGGAAACTGAAGACATGAGGTCCATTGGGCTGAATGATGTTGAATGGATTTTCTTGACAGGAAACTCATAAACAGGGCTTCTTATAGTTGCTGCAGCATTCAAACATTGAGACTGGATACCTGATCCATATCTCGCCAGTCTATCAAGGAACTTATCATAGGTCCCAGTTAAAAAAATGATAGTTGTGTATTAGCCACTTCTTAGTTATGTAATGTTATGTATCAATAGTTAGGTATCACCGAATAGTCTACATGACTATTCATCAATAACAACTGACATCTGCGGGACCAGTTAGGTACCAGCTGACAGACAGGGCAGAATTCATATCATCCTACTGTGTCCTACCTTGAAATGATAGTTCAAGCGATTAGATCCATCGTCACATGTATGTATGTATGTATGTATGTATGTATGTCTGTATGTCTGTATGTCTGTATGTCTGTATGTCTGTATGTCTGTCTGTCTGTCTGTCTGTCTGTCTGTCTGTCTGTCTGTCTGTCTGTCTGTATGTATGTATGTATGTATGTATTAATGCAATGCAATGCAATGCAATGCAATGCAATGCAATGCAATGCATGTATGTATGTATATTATATAATGTCTATAATGTCTATAACGTCTATAATGTATATAATGTATATAATGTATATAGTGTATGTAATGTATATAATGTATATAATATATATGTATGAAAAAAATTGCTGACATGTAAATGACTTGAAACTTGATACATGCAATATATATATATAATACCAGTATATCGGGGAACGGGGTCAATTCAGCTTGAGGTCTCCCAGGTGGGCTTCTAGCCAGCGATTTCACAGATCTGATTTTCCACATATGTCAACCATTCATTCCATTTGGATTTGATAATGGTCATATAATAATATATAATATTATGTAGCAAATCATTGTTGTACTCTTTTGTACTAGCTAGATCCCTTTCTCCATTAGTATACATGCATTTGCTGCTTTAGGTGATGTTAACAGGCTATATATATATATATGTACATGCCTAACTCATGGTCAAGCTCTGAGACCTCGAATTCACCCAACCAGAGATGAAAAATACAAACCTGTCAAAACATGCTGTGGATGGAAGAAATCCTATACCAGTTGGTAACTGTTGGTATCTATGAAACACTGTAAATAATGGGATTATGATGGGATAGACTATTCATAACTGTCCAAAATCAACAAATCAACATCTCTCTACTTACCGAGCATCATTGTAATGCTTGGATACAAAGTGACCAGATTGCCCCAAAGGCATAATAATGCGATTCGTGTTGCCATCCTCGGTTCAAACGTCATTGACTTTGCTGGAGCAACAGTGAGTGTCGACCAACCAACATATTGGTTTGACCAACAACAGTATGGTTTCATGAAGAAATGGTGGGTCTAATGGGTAATACATATACATATACATATATCATATATCATATATCATATATCATATATCATATATATATATATCATATATCATATGTGCATATATATATATATAGCATCCCAACAGTAATATGTCCAAATGGGGGGTAACATATACGTGTATATATATATATAATGTTTACATATATATATAGATAATATTGATATATATATATTATACATATACACACTGTGTATATGTTAGTTGAGTCAACGAATTCTACATTCAATTTGGATCGATTCGGTATGGGTCAAGCCTGCCAGTTTTGAGGTGATGGACAATGTCTACATCTATATAAGTTTTTGAGGGTGTCTGAATCATGGGAACCAAGGCTGGTAGTCTATCAGTGATGATGAAGTAAACATGATTGACAGAAATATACAGAAATATAGTGACAATGCTGATGAATAAGAACAAAACATAGATAATGAAGAAAATGATTCTGAAGAACAAGAACGAAAAGAAGAGGAAGAAGAAGAAAGTGATGAAAAAGAATAAACCGATGATACATGGAAAATAACCCGGTTCCCATACTGCAATACGAAACCCTGGTAAAATTTATATTGGATTCATGCATGAATTGTGGGTCCAGTCATGGGGATATTTGTTCAAACAGCACAGGGTCGTCATGGTTTTGCTACCCCCTGATACGATAACTTCTATGAGGAAAACACATTGCATTTGCCTACGTTTGCCAACAAAAATGACATTTTCTGTAGGTAAATACACCATACATGGATCGTCTGGCCATATGGACGCTTATCCAGCCAGGGAATGGAAAACGGTCATCCAAGGATCGTTCAAATCAGCCAAGTTGAAGCAAATTCTTAAGGAGGCGTGTGAGCTGTTAGCAGAGAGGTCGAAGATTGACGTTGTAGCCGCCTGTATCACCCCAGATTTCTGAATCGATCAATTGAAATCCAGAAAATGGATGAAAATGGGTACCTATCTTAGGCCAATCGTAACTATTTGATAATATCTCTGACTGGTTCCTATTTCTGAATCATTGAGTCAGTCACTGAAGTTCTCATCCCTTCCCAGCCTTTACTGAAACCTGGCGGTCTGGCAGTATCCCTATATACTCAAAAAAATCGAATATTGCTACTATTTGCATCTATTTGCTACTATCAGCGGTTTACCATATTGCTATCGCTCTTGTTCCCATTCCTGATAATAGTAATTATTACTCATTGTTACTCAGTTACTCAAATCATTGATTCATCATCATGATTAGTATATTGCTACTATCATTGCACTCTGGACAATAATGATAATGGTGTAATGATAATGGTGTACCGATAATGGTAATTATACCCCTAAATTTAACATGGAACCCCAGAGATAGGGTTTTGGAAGATAACTTGTTTATTGGATATAGCCATTTTGGGGTTCCATGTTAAATTAGAGGATGTATTGCCAAAACATGAATTTCAGAGCACGCACGCTGTGGCAGCTGCCTGTTGGATGGTGTTGGTATCGCCTCCCGTCGGCACCAAATGGCAGTCGAAGGGTTTGCTACCCGGTGGAAGTCCTTGGACCGAAAAATGTGTGTTCTGTGAATTTTGCCGCCTCAATCTTCTAACAATGGTTGGATTATCATCCAGTCAATGCTGAATCCACTTATCCAGCAAAAATAAAAAAGTAGAAGGACTATAAAACACTTGGAGGGTCTAGTTTTGTCTAAAAATGACCATATCGGCCCATGTCCTCCATGTAGGGTTCAGTACATGTCTCAAAGGTTTCCATTCTATCCGATGGATTAGAACAGAATTTACCCAAAAAAGTATGTCCATATTTGGGGTATCCGATTTTCTGGAGAAGAAAACAGAGTCACTAAAGAAAACAATGTGTTTTTTTGTCACTTTCCAGGGTTGATCCTCATCCAGCAGGATCATTGTCCCGATGTTGCTTTCCCATCCCAAGCTCATCTTGTAGGTTCATCTATGGGATAGTGGATGTTGAATATGGTCAGCATAGGTCACGATTATATCTACCTAGAGCCTCCAAGTACTTCCAAAAATGGGGTCATATAGTCATGTTTGAGGACTTTTACCCATTTTTAGCTGTACAAACGAAGGGTCAAAGGACGAAAACTCCACCGTGATCCTTGGCGCAGCCACCAAGGAACCCAATGCTTTGGTCAAAGGATGCTTAAAGCTGGCCTTGTGGAGATGTCCCCACCTTGCTGAGGCTGTGCCCTGTGTGCCCTGGAGATGGACTCTCAATTTTTGCCAAATGGGGATATGATGGGAAAAAATGGGGATCATATATATATATATGTGTATATGTATGTGTATATGTATGTGTATATATATATATAATTATATATATACAGTATATATATATATATATCATATCTGTGTGTGTGTGATATCAAACATAGGGGTAATCGTATATTTTTCGGAGATGGGATGTATCTGTACAAGTGCGTAGCCAAATTATTAATAACAGAGAGTAATGGGAATCTGGGCCGGTATTCGGGCAAGTGTCCCTGGCGCGCTTGGCGCGCTTGGATCGCTTGGTCTGGCAAAGTGATGTGGGGCGGTCTTGGTGCAAGTGTCCCTGGCGCACTTGGGTCGCTTGGCGCGCTTGGCGCGCTTGGCGCGCTTGGCGCGCTTGGCGCTTGGCGCGCTTGGCGCGCTTGGGTCGCTTGGCGCGCTTGGCGCGCTTGGGTCGCTTGGGTTGCTTGGGTCGCTTGGCGCGCTTGGGACGCTTGGCGCGCATGGCCGAGTGTGCCGAGTGTGCCGAGTGTGCCGAGTGTGCCGAGTGTGCCGAGTGTGCCGAGTATGCCGAGTGTGCCGAGTGTGCCGAGTGTGCCGAGGTTGCCGAGTGTGCCGAGTGTGCCGAGTGTGCCGAGTGTGCCGAGTGTGCCGAGTGCGTAGTGTGCGTAGTGTGCCGAGTGTGCCGAGTGTGCCGAGTGTGCCGAGTCTGCCGAGTGTGCCGAGTGTGCCGAGTGTACCATTGCTATGATAGTGAAATCGAATCCCCCAATGGTGACTGGTTATGATTTCTAGCACCTATGTGGATGGTGTAATGCTACATAGGCATGATTTATTTGTAGCTACATGTTATTAATATCATTTCCGTCCACCTATGGATTAAAAGCATATCATCCAGCTGGAATTCGGGGTGGGATGTCCCCAGCAACCTTGTGGAGGCTCGGGACCAGACTGTCAGTATCCGCACCATCAACAGCATCAAGCGCTCAAGCAACCCCATCAAAATAATCGTCATCATTGTTATCATTATCACGAGAACCATTGCAGTCACAATGATCTATTTGATATTGAAGTTTTTGCACCAGTATCATCACGAAAACATTATTACCACTCATGATCATGATCATTATCAACATCATGATCATCATCACCATCATCACCATCATCATCATCACCATCGTTGTGGTTAATGATGGTAATGATAATAGCACAAGATACATTATATAATAATGAGAAAAATGGTCATCAACTAAAAAGCCCTCTGCAAATGTACAATCGAGTTTTGAGCGTGTGCATCACTGAGTCACTTTTTTTTGCGTGTACAGCCGAGGCAGAATTGGTTCTTGATTGTTGTTGTTTGGTAAAGAAAGGTAGGCTTCACTAAAACAGAATGCCAAGAATCTCGATAATGATGATGAAACATGTTGATATACTATGTTTTTTAATGTTGGTAGTCCAAAAAAGAACTCATATCTATATTAGAATCATACTGTTAATGGAAGAAATGTTGCACCAATTGGTATATGGTTCATTCCATTATAATTTCGTTATAGTCCAACTGCTGCAGTGTTTCTTCCATCCACAGTTAATGTTTCCCGTATGACAGCATCGACCTAAGAACTCTCCAACGGTTCAGCCATCTTTGAAGCTGGGATGTCTGCAACGCGTGGCATCAGGTGTGTCTAGACCTTGGCCAAAGACAAAACGGCTGAGGAAACGAACTGCGACGTGGAATCCAAAGCAGCACAGCAAAGTGATTTGTATCTATGCAGGCCATTGCTAGCTTGCTATGCATGAAAATCATGAGACTGCATCAGCGAGAGGTTACCAAAAACTGAGGAATAAACAAGCGAAGATAGGAAGGATCGCACTGAACCATCGTATCTGTTTGATCTTATAGCGTGTATATATTTCTATCTTTTGATGTGTGTGTGCATTTATCGGTAGAAATATGGTATATATCTGGTTTGATTCCACTGGGCTTCCGCACTGCTATCGGATGGTGTGCCTGCAGGCAGAGTCGATTCTTCTGTTGTCACTTGTAGTAAGCTTTCACGGCACAAAATGAAGAATGTTTGGAGGCAGCCGGATTAGAAAGGCAGCCGAATAAGTAAAGAAATACATCCAGGATGGTTTGGAGGGTTAAGTGGTGATGTTCCGAGAAACTGACCAGCGGCCACAGCAGCCTGCCCGAGAGTCAGTGATTGGAGTTGTGCAAGTGGATGAGTCAAGCAATTGATTAAATGGTCTTATATGAGGTTGCAAATGATCTCTGGAGAGGCGAAGCGAATGCAGGGAGATACCCAATCCAATGGTTAGTAGGGTTAGCATGGCAAGTGGATTAGAAGAGCAACTGGTGAAAAAATTAGCTGAGGTTGCAAGCGATTTTTTGAGAGTCAAGTCGAATCTTGGCAGGCTTTGCGAGTCGCAGCGTTGTTCGCTTGGGTCTCCACGGCTCCTGCGTGTGATTTCATTTGTTAAATTATAAAGGCAACACGTGTCTTCATTGTGTATGTATCCGATTATGGTCAATCGAAGAACTGGAAGCATTGTCTGTGAGCTTGGAAAGGAACATTTCCACAAAGCGACAGTGTATGCTTCGGCAAACTGTTTGGCTTCGCAGAATCTTCGATAGATGAAACTGTAAATGCACCTTTGCAGCTGGGATGTCTGCAACGCGTGGTGCAGCTGTGTCTCTAAACCTTGGCCAATCACAAAATGGCTGAGGAAACGAACTGCGATGTGGAATCCAAAGCTGCACAGCAAGGAGTGGTGTCCATGTTTGTGGAACTTTTTCCGGGTTCCAATTCTTATTGTGTGAGACTTCGGGTGGTGTCCCAATGTTTATCGCAAAATTTTGTGTCAAATGGAAAACACGTTTGTCTCAAATGGAAATATATTTTTTATCGAACTGAAATTGAATTTGCGGGAGGGAGATCTATTGGGATGAATCGATTTCTGGAGATCATGATCGATTAAGGCGTCGCAAGCACTGCAGTGGATCAGCTTGCGGGCGCAGTCTCAGATCCTAGTGTCCAATTCTGTAGAAGAGATCTGGGTTTCCGCGCTCGGTTTGGAAAGCTGACCTTCGCAGGTGCTGCAAGACAGGAGAGATGTCTTAAGACATCTGATTTGTTGGAGTTCGTAGTGACAACCTGAATGAGAATGCCTGAAAAAGAGTGAACACACTGAAAATGGCATCTGGCTGCGGTTTGAATCTCTGTAGGCGATTGCTAGCTTGCTATGCATGAAAATCACGAGACTGCATCAGCCAGAGTTTGCAAAACGCGAAGAAACAAACAATCACATATAGGAGAGATCGCAGTGAGCCATTTTATGTGTTTGATCGTATAGCGTGTATATATTTCTATCTTTGGTTTGTCTGTAGTAGGAGGAAGATGGTATATATACGGTTTGGTTCCATTGGTCTTGGCTCCCGCACAGCTACCGGATAGGTTGCCTGCGTGCACATTGGATTCTTCGGGTGTCACTTGTAGTAAGCTTAGGCAGCACAAAATGAAGAATGGTCTGCTAACAATTTGGCGCACGACTTTTTGCCATTCTGGTTGCATTGACCTTCGTTGTTTCTTTTGACATGGGTTCTCGCTGTGGAGTTATGTCTGAGCTATGCTCTGACGTTTTCCGTGGAGGTATGTCTGAGCTATGCTCTGACGTTTTCCGTGGAGGTATGTCTGAGCTATGCTCTGACGTTTTCCGTGGAGGTATGTCTGAGCTATGCTCTGACTTTTCATGTGTCTCTCAGTCGTTGATCTGCATGGGTGCTCTGGCTTGGCGTCCGTGAGCAATGCCCGTGGTCCTCTGGGTTTTGGTTTTCTTGCTTGAGGTGCCCCCGTAGAGCCGCTCGATATCAGCTGGGTTCAGATCAAACTTGAATCTCTCGGGGTTGTTGGAAAGGAGGAGACGGCACACATGGCCGCGACTGGAGCAAGCAACGTTGAAGTGCGCACAACAGCTGCGCAAGGCGCGGGTCCGATCTTCACCAGCCAGGCCAGCGACGTCGATGCTCTGTGTCAAACCTTCCAGCAAAAGGTTAATCGCCACTGTGCTGTAGATGGTTCCTTTCACCTCTGCAACTCCTTTTTCTGAGGGCATGCTCAATGGCCAATTTGTGTCTCTGACGTGCCAATTGACGAACCATGGATGTGTGATGTGATTCCAAGTTGTTGCTTTCTGGTTCTTTGCCTGCCAGAGTTTGCCCAGCATCACCGGTACGTCGTGCAAGTCCGTGAGGATGGTAGCCATCTCTTGCTGCTGGTGCTGCAAACAGGATTCGATGAGGTCGGTCACCCGGTCGATGAATCTGGCCATGTCTGAGTTTGTGTTCAGCAGGCTTGCAAGCAATAGGGCGGCGAGCGGCGTGGATCCAACAGGCTGCGCAGCGGCGGCGAGTCGGCTTTCTGCGTCGGCAGTAGCCCAAGTTGGAACTGGTCCTGCGTCAGCCCAGACTCCCTTTGTTTCTTCTGCAGCTTCTTTTTCATACTTCTTGTTGTCTTCTGTGGTTTCTTCTTTCGCTTCTGTGATCGCTGCCTTTTTCTCATGTGTTTCCATTGATTCTTCTGGTTCGTCCCTGTGTTTGTCGAAGTGGCTCCTGACTTCTGGCGGTCCTTGGAAATGAAGCTGTTTCCTTTTGTGGTTCTTGCAGAATTTGCAAACCAAATAGTTTGAGCCATCTGTGGCGATGCGAAGTCCGAGAGGAATGAATCGTCGCAGTTCCGACGGGTCCAGGTCTGCGTACCAAGGCGTTCGGGCTAAGTCGTGAATCTTCTCAATACTTTCTGATGTTAGTTCCATGAAGGCAGGCGGGGCCGAATCCCTGGTATCGCTGCTGGAGCTTGCGGCTGTCTCTGCTGGAGCCAGCGTGCTGCCAGAAGATTTTTCTTGCGCAGTGCAAGCAAGAAGGGCTTCGAGGTGGGTTTTGAAGCCGTGCTTCCATCCCCAAGCACGTGTGCACGCAAAATGCGGCAAGTCGTGCGGCAGCGACATCACATGGCCATCCATAGGCACGGCAATTCCCTGGGCGTCGACCATCTGCTTCTGAGTTGCACCTTCTGTTTTCAAAAGCATCTCTAGGAACAAGAAAATTGGACCATATGTTGGAGTCCAATTCCAGCCGTGCTGCGGCTCGTTCCCGTTGAGGTCATTCTTGATCAGGTTCCAGAGATGTCTGCAGAATAACATGTAACATTTGGATAATTGAGTTTGTCTTGTGTTGCAGCAGTGTCGGATGGCTGCGGTCATGAGCGGATGCATTGGGCTGCAATCCAGAATGCAGCCCTGGAAAATGTGGTCTTTTTTTTGCCCAATGGCTAAAATCAGATGCGGTGTCTGAGCTATGCTCTGCACACCGAAGGCCTGAGCTATGCTCTGGCCCGTCTCTGTAGCATCCCCCTGACGGTAGATGTCGCTGAGCGTTTCTTGGAGGGGTCTCAACAATGCCATCTTGATATCCAAGTAATTGCCGCCACGACGTCCCAAGCGCACGTAGCGCCAAAAGTCGGCCTTGTGTGCTCCACGTTGGAATGTGTTGTATCTGTCAAGGAGGTCTTGCCCCCCCAAAGAGAAAATGTCAGTGGCGCAGCCATTATCCGGGACGAATTCCCGAGTCAAATGGGGAGCAAATCGGGACTTGTTCTCTGCAGCCTGGTCGTGGTCCTCTGTGTTGGTTTGAAATAGCAGAGGCGGAGGCTGTCGCAGGCAATGGCAATAGACTGCGAAATCTACCTTCTCACTGCTGTGCTGAAACACAGCTACCTTGAAGCTCTTCCAGTCCTGAGCGTCACACAGGTGGCGAAGGGCCAGCATCTCGTCTATGTGTTCTTTTTCACTCACATTCCAGCCCGCGCACACCAGCACTGGGAAGCGCTCAGCGGGGAAGTCTTGCAATGCGACTTGGACAACTGTTTGCATCGCTGTTGATGCCACGGCTGCCTTGAAGTGCAAGGTCCTGCCTTTGTAAGCTTCTGGAGCAATGTGCATGATCGGTGTTTTTGTTTCCGGCACCTGCCATTGGTCGCGGCCGCGTTCCAATGCGTCATAAGAACGCTGTGGGACCGAGTCTCTTGCAGGGACTGCCTTGCAGCAGACGGCAGCGTCTTGGTGCAAGAAGTCTGGATTTTCTTTGATCCAGTTGGACAGCAAGGTCAGTATGCTCGGGCCTGAGGTTCCCTTTCTAATCAAGCTGCCTCCGCAACTTATGAAGGCAATCGTTTCCTGGACCACCTCCACACCGTTGCCGGAGACAGCCCGCGAAGGTAGCCATCCATAAGCTGTGGAGTCTGACAGCAGAAACCTTTTGGCCATGGCGGAGCAATGCTTGGGGTCTTTGTGGGAAAGAGTGCGGCATACCATTTGTTGCTTTGTTTGCTTGTGCGAAGTGTGTCTTTTGCTTTGTTTGTTATGTGTCCTGTCATGTTTGCATGTGTGTAGCATGCAGCATATCAGGTAATGTAGCATGTGGCATGTTTGAAGGTGTGTCCGGTGTGTATCAGCTGAGCAAGTCTTCGCCTGCTGTTTCTCTGAAAAATAAGGTGGCAACGGCATACATCACGTCAATCAGAAGCAAGGCTCAACTGCGCGATAATGTATGCCAGCATTCATCATTTCTGGGACACTGCTGCCTGGAGAAAGTGGAAGGTGTTCGTCAAATGCGCACTCGATCTCCTGGAGTAAGGACTTCTCTGAGGACATAGGATATATGTATATATATATATATGGACACCCAAGACCTGTTGTGAGTTTGTGTGAAACGAAAAGAAGTGAACCCCTGAAAAAGCGTAGTGCTTTTAGGTGCACAAGAAGTTTTGTAACCTGTGCACTGAATGTGGAAGGCTTGACAAAGTGTAATTCCACTGGACCTTAGTCGAGCAACGGTGTTTGACAGGGTGGCAAACGCGAACAGCAAGGGCAAGGTCGAGCTGTTTTGTCGCGGCCGAGCAACAGCAATGTCCCAATTGCTGTCAGCGGTCAATATAGAATAGCACATCTGAGCTATGCTTTGTGCAGCAAAAGAGTTTGGATTAAATCTATACTAATGTTGGTTCCTGATTAGTGTGAGGCTCCCTCCTCTCTTCTCTCTTCTGAACAATATCTGGACCTTATTTAAAGTTGAAAGTCAAAATTTTATTCCCAAGAGAAAAGCAAATTTCACTTAAGTAAGGATTGCAATTGGCTACAATTGAAATTTAATTAAAAGTGTGTTTTTCCGATGAACTTGTGGTATTTGCAGTACTGGTAGTATTTGTAGTACTTGTAGTACCTGTAGTACCTGTAGTACTTGTAGTACTTGTAGTACTTGTAGTGCTTGTAGTACTTGTAGTAACCACAGATTGCATAGCTTGCTACAATAGTGAACTTAGCAAAGAAACCTACTAAAGTGAAATGGAGCCTCTCCTGGCCCAGGGCCTTGGAAAATTGTGGAAAAGCTGGTCTTTAATAAGGGTTTAATAAGGCATTGGTCCCTTTGGGAAAGGCTTGGAGTTTGAATTTGGCAAGTGCTTTTGAAAAAAAGGTCGACCTCTCAGTAATTAGAGGTTGTTTGTTTTGGGAAAAAAAACTCTTTTTGAGGCCACAAAAGCGAACTCTCCAAGCAATACATGGGTTTCACAATAAGTTGGAAAATTTACCACAATAGCGAACTTAGCTACTAATCAGAGACCAACATGAACTGTTTCTGCACTGTCATCGGTTGCAGAGATCTGCGGGTGAGCTAGGTTCCAGCCCAAATGTTAAACAATGGTTATCTTTCAAGTGGCTGAGTGCCAAAACAGGATCGTTATTTGGCCACGGCATAGTTTTACCTGGCCTCAGGCATCCGGAAAGGAATCAGCGTTGAGGTGGAGTTTTTTGATCGCTTCGAGCGCGTCTTTGTCTTGATTAATCTCTGGCCAGGGGCGCTTGGCAAAGAGTATGTTGGAGTGACCACCTCCTTGATCTTTTTTCTTGGCCTAGAAGGCAAGTGGCTGAACGGAGACCAGCAGCTATATCGGCAAGAGTTGTAAGTGAGCGTGGGACATGTAGGAAATGAACGCAAGGGTGCAACATGTTTGTCCGGATCGCTCTAGTGCGTGCAGTGTCAGTCTGTGTGGGTATCGCGGTGAAAAAAGAATTACTTTACTTCGAGTCATCCCCGCCATGACATTGATACGCTTTGTTACTGGCAAGTCTTCTGGCATGTACTTTGACATTTTATCTGGCATACCTTCTGGCATTCTATCTGGCATTTCTTTGGGCATTGTATCTGGCATTTCTTCTCGCATTTTATGTAGCATTTTATCTGGTATTTCTTCTGGTATTCTATCTGACTTTCTTTTTTTTCGTCCTATTTGGCATATCTTCTGGCATTGTATCTGGCTGTAGAGGTCCAGCGGTGCGAACGGAGCTCGGAAGGTCGCAGGTTGAGGTCCAGCGGATCTCGCTGATGTCGCAAGGTCCCAGGTTGAGGTCCAGCGGTGCTGGCTTGGATCGGAAGGTCCCAGGTTGAGGTCCGGCGGTGCCCACGCCCATCGCGCGCCGGTAGTTGTGGTCCAGCAGTGCCCAGTGCGCGTGGAAGTTAGCGAAGAGTTGTCAAGGCGGAGGTGGAGGAGAAACTGTGGGAGGCGGAGAGGAGGAAGAGGAGGAGGCGGAGGAGGAGGAGAACAACTGCATCGCTGCTTTGTTACTGCGTGCGTACTGAAGAAAGACCTAGTGTCTAAGTGTGCTCAGAATATTTAGTGTGAATATTGGTGTGTCACTGCGCTGCCTTTGTGTCTTCGGCAGCTTTGTCGCCCGCTTCCTCATTCGCAGCCTGTTGCTCTTTCCTTGGCTTGATCTCCAGCAGCAGGCGTCTTTTGATCAAATCTTTCACTGCTGTTTGCAGCTTCTTGGCCACGTCGATTGTTTTCTTCTTTCTGAAGTAATTCTTCATGGTTTTTCGGACTTTGGCGGTCTCTTGTACTGCATTTCCGGGGCAACGCGACAAGATTTCTTTCTGGATCTGTCCCATTTCGTCTTCTGGTTCAGGAGGAGCTCCTGGGCGGTCGGGCTTGTCTTTCATGTCTTTGTCCTTGTCTTTGACACATCGCGAGCGGTAGAAGGCAGCCCACAGAGCCATCTGGCTCTTCCATGCATGAAGGGCATGAATGAAGCTGAGAAAGGAAATGGGCTCGGCTTGTTCTGGTGCGGCGTCCTGCAGGATATCAGCGTGGAAGAAATGAAGAAGCCATGTAACTATGTAGGCAAAATCTTCGCTCAGAAGCAAGACGTAACAGCGATACAGAAGCATATGTCAACGCACTTTGATTCTAATGTTTTCTTGAGCAAAATTGGAAATTTAATGTTAGAATCCACAAGAGATTTGCTCCCACTGGTTTCTTT
>CAMXCT020000098.1:20000-30000 GCA_947184155.2 Cladocopium goreaui
GTGTCTTGATCATGTTCGCACGGCCTCTGAGCAAGCAAAACATCCTGACACCATCCCTCTGATCAAGCAAAGGGTCTGTAATCCAGAAAGTTCTGGCACGGGGTCCGTCCCGGGAGCACAGCTTGATCACTGCACTCAAAGTTTCTTTGTCCAGTAAGTCTGGCCTGGCAGTCGTGCCATGGAACGGCACTCCCTGCGCCAAATCATCTCGAAGCAAAGCGTCGAGCTCCACGTGGTCTGCTGGCTGTCCGCGTTGATGACGATGAAGTGGAGGCGATAGCAAAGTTACTTTCGAGCTTGAAGATTTGTTTGCGCCGGTGCCTGGACTCTCTGCCCTTGGGGGAGGTCGCACTGGAGGTGCCTTCACGGGCGGCCAGGTGTTTCTGACAGCTGTCCTCACAGGGCTGCTTGTATCTCGTTTCCTTGAGAAAGATTCAGATCTGGAGCTGCGGCGTCGTCGCCGTGGAGGCGGTGGCAAATTCCGTGGGCGACGGGGCAAAGGACTGCGGGAGCGTCTTGTTGATTTCGAGCTAGAACGTCTCCTCGACTTAGATCTCTCTATATACGGTGTCTGAGCTATGCTCTGCACACCGTGGGTCTGAGCTATGCTCTGACCTTGCGGCAAAATGCTTCCGATTTCTTGCAAACATTTGTCATAGTTGCGGCAAGCGCTGCATGTTGCTCCGCATTTCATGCGAGCCCACTCGGGAGATTGGTAGTGGATCAACAGAGCTGAATGCCCATATCGAAGCATTTGATGGTATGAGCAGAAGCCGACGCACACGCTTCGGTGTCTGCCAGATTTACACCGCACTTCCACCAGAATCCCGCGAGGACAGTCGCAGGCGTCAACGGCGTCCTTGATGCTTTTGAGGGCGTTGAGAAATCCAGAGAGTTTGATGAGGGACTGGCTGATCCCGGGCACCCAACCCACGTGCATTGCCATCGCGGGATCCCGTGCCGGGTCGTACAAATGCGCTACATCGATGACGAAGTGCTTGCGGCCCTGAGGATCCAACGAGTCTTGATCAAATCTCTTCCCCGTGTAACAATTACGATCGAGGTGTCTGAATTTATGGCCCTTTCAATTTCCCTCTGAACTGTATATCGTAGATGATGATGGAAGCCAACGATCGTTTGCGCAGTAGCGTCCATGGCCTCTTCTGTCCCGGACCTGCGGGATGTTCTTTGGAATCCCTTCTGTGATAGGTATCAACTTTTCTGATCAGTTCAGCAGCGAAAGTGTATTTTGTGTTATCTTTAAACCTTCTGGAAAAACTCCTGCAAAAACTGTCAGAAGCAATGTTCCGTCTGAGCTAGGTTGACATTAGGGAGTGTTAGAAAATGTGCTGCGGAGAATCCATCATGTCCAAAATGGTTGTGGAGTGATCAGTGTCCAAAATGTGCCAGACAGTGTCGAAAGACACGAATCCAGCATGTCTGGAATCTGAGGTCTGAGCCATCCTGTGACCGCTTGATGCGGTAGGTACCCATATCCCAGCACCTGGTCTGTTTCGCGGGCAGCGGCCAAGTTCAAGATGCGACTTCTTTTCTAGAATTGATTCTTATTAAACATCCTTGTTGAGGCAATACTTGTCAGACACTTCTGACTAACCGCTGTCTGTTGAAAAGAAGTTTCTGACTGCTGGGGCGTCCGACTCTTTGAAGTTAGCTTGCCTGCACTTGGTTTAGTCCGGCAACTGTGTGAAAAGTGGATGACACCAAGGTTTTTTTTTCCCTGCGGCGCTCTTTGCTGCACTTCGGCATGGTCAATGGCCAGTCTGGACAGTGTGGGCCCACGCTACCGGATCCCAGTGGTCCGCTTCCATGGCAAAATGCAGGTGTCAAACATCCGAATCAAGCATCCTGACAGCATGTTGTCCGTGTCCAGTGCGTCTGGCCTGGCATTAAAGCTGCTGGTGCCATTGGACTTGATTTGGCCTGGTTGCGGCAAGCAGTGCATTTGCCTCCGCACTTCATGCAAGTTCACTCCGGAGACTGTTAGCCCACACGTCGGTGTCTACCTCACTTCCATCTCATCACCAGGTCACACCGTATGCCTGAGCTATGCTCTGGCCTGGCGCCGTATTGTCCGCCATATTTGCACAAACGAGCGTGGCCAAATCCAGAGAGTTTGATGACGCATGTCTGTGTACGCCCCAAGGCCGTTTCTCTGGCGTGAGAAACAAGGTCGTCCAGATGAGCGCTGGTGCTTCAGAATCTGCGCTCATCTGGACGAACTTGTTGCTGACGCCTTCCTGACGCTCCTTTGTCCTCACGGAGCCCCAGGAGTTTTGTGCCGTTTCACATCAGCTTCTCGTCGTATCTCCGGCTGAGTCGTCGCAGCCGCAGACACGGCAAGGCATTTCCGTGGACCAGGGTTCCGTCCTGTACGACGCAGTGCGGAACTGGTGGCATCTCCCGTCGTTGTTGCTTTGAACGACGGCGGCGTGCTCGAAGTTCACGAACGCGCAGCTGTACTTCCAGGAACGCTTCAGGTCCCAGCGCAAGGATTTGCGACCCTGCTAAGATACCCCGCTCGGGGTCTCCCCACCACCCAACCTCCTGGAGGGAGTTCAACCTCCTCTTTCGTCCAGGCTCCGGCCGCGGATGGCTGCATGGCATGCAGCCATCCGCGGCCGAAGCCCCCTTGCCGAGTGTCGGCGGCAAAAAATGCATTGCGGCTGGCTCCGTAGTGGCCGCCATATGCGCACCGACGAGCGTTGACAACTACAGGGAGTTTGCTGATCCCGGGCACTCAACCCACTTGCCGTGCCGTGCGGGCCATGGCGCGTTGTTTTCTGGCACGCGTTCGCATGGGTCGATTGCTCGGAATTTCTACTTGGGCAGAAACGCAGTGAAGACAAGTATCTTAAAGTGTGGCTTCGACCATGAAGACAAATATCTTGAAAGTATGAAAGAAGAGCAATCAGAAGATCTTCGCACCTCTGCAGCATCCCGAAGCGATGTACCTGGCGCACGCGAGCACTCAAGCAAAGGCATGGTGTAGATAGTCTTCGACTTGTTGAAACTCAATAAGCCATGTCTACCGTTAAGAATGCGACAGCCTTTTTTTTCCAGGAAAGAGTTGGTAGACTCATTGGCACGACCATTGGACGATAGGAGAGCCAAAGTCGTCTGGCCAGCAGTCCGGCTGCACGCGATACACTGCCACCTTCCAGGGTCGCAACACATGCCGCATCAGCACCAACGCCAACGCTTGCGCGAACCTTCGCGCATCTCTGGCTTTGCGAAATTGAACGTAGAAAAGGCGTGAGCTGTTGTTGTCATTGATGGTTCGACCCAAAAGAACCAGCCACATGAAGCGGTCGCCGCGAGCGACTGTTGCCCCACCTCCCTTGGAACCAAACTGCTTTTCAACTTTCTGTCAGTGTTAGGGCAAAGGCAAGATCGGAAGAAAAGGAATGCTCTGAAGGATTGAATTATTTCAATGTCATTGTGTATCAAAGGAGCAGCTCCTGACAGTTAATCATAGAGCGAGACAGGTATAGTGTAACAAACCTAGAGGACAACTGAACCTCAACCTGGCTGACAACTCATAGCTGATGATGAAGGAACGTGATTTTTCTTGAGCCGAATAACATGCGTCTAGTGCACTAGTGCCTGAATTATGCCATGCGCACCGGCTGAGCTATGCTCTGCGCAGCACCTTGGCGACTAATTATCGTAGGCGTCATCAACCTTCTCTTCAAACGCTGCAAAGAGCTCATCTAGTCCTTGAAAACCAATGCTTTGCTCGCACTGCTCATAGAACTGCAGGCTCTCTGTGATCAAGCTGTCCCCCTCCGACACGGCTGGATTGGAGCCAGACTTGTAGAGCCGAAAGTTGTGTCGCAGGAATGCAATCCGGAGAAGCATCTCAAGCCATGGCCGTGACATGTGCCTCCCAGAAGGTGGCAGCATGTCCTTCACTGACTGCCAAGCTCTTTCTACGCAGACAGTCCCTGACTGTAATTTGATTTGGGCATGGTGAATGGCAACGGCTATGTCTCTCCATGCCCACAGCCCTTCCACCTTCAATGGCTTCTGGAGGCGATCGAAATAGTCCGAGACACTCTGGGTCATGGCCGAGCGGGTCCCATGAACTTGGCCTGGATCGTCAGTTGCCTTTCGCACGCCTCGCTTCCGCCGGCTCCCTTTGCGACCAACCGAGTACCACTTCACCAAGACACTGATCTCACGCCTGGAACATGTTGAGCTACAGTGGGAATCACAAAATTTGTCGCAAGTTCTTGAAAAGGTTAAACGACAAATAAATGGATTACGAGCGGCTTGAACTCTGCCACAGTGGTATATCCGCAAAGTTCTGACGGCAGCTTGGCTCCAACACACTTGCAAAGCCGCCTGATGACTCCAGCTGTTGGCTTGGCGCCGAACACATCTATCCATGTCCTCGCAGTGGCCACGTCTGTCTGCACAAGGAAATCTCGCAGAGCTGCCACCCCATCCGCATTTTGGGACGTCAGCCGCTGATTCTCCGTCTTGTTGCCTTGCACGAGTTGCAACAGAAGGTTCTGAAAGTCTTCTGGCAGGGGCTGCGCTGCAATGGGCTTATCCGATTTCTTGTGACTAGGCGGCACTGCAGGGAGAGAAAGCTTGAATAGGCAAGCCTGTGGCAGCAAGAAAAAGCAAGAGGACTGCCAAATAATAGGATGTCACAGAAAATGTCGCAGGTTATATGTCAAAGAATGCGAAAAAACACAGAGACAATGTGAAAACATATACCGGAAAGAATGCGAGAAGAATGTCAAGATAACATAATGCCTTGTGGTCTGCGATCAAATTCCTCGCGTCTGGGGACGCCGCAGAAACACACCTTTGAAGTGCCAAGCAAGCATGGACAGGGTCGCCCACGATGCGAACGCAGCAATCACCTGCGCCGCGTGCGGCGCCAGCCGCATCGGCTTTTGGGCTTGTTGCTAATACCTCTGTGTGTAGCTCTGGAAACTTCTGCCGGTAGAAAGCTTGCAAAGCCAAACGTTGCTTCTGGTAGGAGTCAGTTGCGTGCGCAATCGGGCACGATTGCTGCAAAGCCATACCAGCCTGAAGGCGGTCTGCCTTCAAAGAATCCACCACGTCTTCTAAGGCAGGAAGAAGGTCTGGAAGAGCTTCGCTCCGCAATAGCTCTGGCGGAGCAAGCAAGCTGCCATCCACGCCTAGAAAGGCAACGAGGCACCCGTGAGGCCGCCGGCGAACACCACCAGAAAATTCGACTACTCTCTCAGGGATGTCGTAGTTTCCGTCATGTCTGAGCAATGTGCCCGCGTACAAGTTGATGTGTTGTCGGAGCCGTTTCACTGCCGAAGATGTGTAACCCTCTAGGGCGTTGAGAAGGATCTTCCGCAAGGAGACATTGGAAGGAATTGCTGTGCACAGTGTGCGCAGGCGAGTCATGCAGCCGAGAGCCAAAGCAGAAGCCCCGATTTGCTCCACGATGGCCCTTTTAGTGGCTCTAACATTGAGGCGTCTGTAAAAAACTTGCACCAGATAAAGCAGAAATTTCTTGGTGAAGAAAACTGTGCCGTGGCGACGATCCCGCCATGTCAAAAGATCAGGGAATGCCGCTTGCAAGTCTGACACTGTGATGACATAATACCGCATGGACGCCCCGTTTGCCGCGCAGGTGCGGCACCGATATCTGCGCCCATCAATTTGTATTGGAAAGGGCAGATCCCATACCCAGATGCTCCGTCGCTCATCTGACATCTGTGAAGGAAAATGACAAGGTTGCTCTGAAAGATGTTTCTCCAAAGCAGCTGGCATCACTTTGCGAACGGTCAAGTCTGCGTACACTACACTGCCTTCGGGTGGTTCACGCCAGCGCTCGGCGAGGTCGCAAGCCAGAGCAGAAGACTCTTGCAACACCTACGGAACAAAAACGGCCAACCCTTGGCAGCTGCAAACTGATAATGATAGTGGCGGAGTAAGAACATATCGTCCTACGTCCAAACTCTTGACATTCAAAAAAACAAGCACCCTCTGAAACTTTGTACTCTCGTCGTGGAAACACTGGCCTCTTCATCCGGGGAGTTGTCTCTCTTCTCAAAAAGAAGGCTTGCGCCTCGGCGTTGTGTGCCCTGCAACGCGCGGAAGCTCAAAGAAATAGAAGACAGAGCGCTCTTGGCGACAGTCCGACACTCAGCCAATCTTGCCTCAGGGTGCTGGGACAAAAGTCGCTGATAATAAAAATTGCGCCTCTAAAGCCGTATGTTTGAACTATTGTGGTATTCAAGAAAAAAGTTATGGAAGAGGAAAATTCCAGCATGGCAATCTCTGAACGCCCACCATTTCCAACATGACACTCCTTGCTGATTCCACGTGCCTTGTGTACCGCTTTCCCTTTGTGCTCAGAAGCGCACAGAGGAATGACATCTGCGAGATCAAGATCTCGCCTTCGAAAGACATTCAAAATAAACACGCTGTCACCAGCCACCTGCGCAAACAATCCACTTCGAGGTTCCAAAGGACCCACCTGGAAAGCGATGTTAAAAGTATCTGAGAAGAAAACGTTTCGCATGGAACTGGTCTGAAAACGTGCATTACAGCCCGCCCGGCCTTTTGTGGACATTTGATGTTGAAGAATGTCATGTCCATGAGTTCGAGCAGCCGTGGCAGCGTCCGACCGGCTGAGATTCGCTGCACCAAGCTTTGCTCTTCGTGTCTTGTCGGTGCCGAGGACGAAGATGATGCATCCACAGGAAGATTGGCCGGGCGCTTCGCGCCAACCGCAGGATCTCCAAGATGGAGGCGCTGGCGCTTGCTGGAACTCACAAGGTCCGGGGCGCACTGATGTGTACCGGCATCAGAGCGTCGCTTTCTAGGCAACGGTTTTGGCCAAGGTCTTGAAGCTCGTGTCTTTGCTTTCTGGGTCGGCGATCTTTTCCGCGTGTCAGACAAAGCTGGAAACTGATCCGACCAGGTGTGCAGCGTACCTTTGCCAATGGCCTTGCGAAGGCTGTCCTGGACCTCAGGCGCCCGAACATGCCAAACACCTTGCTGACCTGGCAGTGACACCCCAGCGGTGAACTGCATGCACTGTGTGATCTCGTACACCACGGGTCGGCTTTCCTGCACCCACTGATGGTTAGGAAGGTCGGAGTATCTCAACTGCTTTCCAATACACACCATGCCAACAATGGCCCCTGTACTGCAGCCATCTTCTGCCGCAGCTTCGGACATCAATCCTGAGCTATGCTCTGGCAAGAGGCTCTGTAACTCCTGAGCATAATCTTCATCGAAGCCTGTCTTTTTGCCCTTGTGCAAAAAATACCACCCCGGTGCAAAAAGCGGTCTTGGGCGAGATTCGACCCGCTTCAAGCCTTTCACCATTGCTTCGGCCATCCTTGGCCCCTGCACAGTGAAAGCTCGTGTGCATGAGCTTGGATCGTCGCTTAAAGACATGGCAAGCACGGAAGACGCTGGCGCCCATAGACTCAGCAGACAGTAAGGCTCGGAAGGAACATGAAGAACCTTACATGAAAAGATAAATTGACTATCATTTCAAATGGTACTATCCCTTGCGCGCAATGAGAGCTACGGCCTGCTCCCTGTGGCTTTGTTAAGCTGTTAGCTTGGGCTATGAGCCGTTGGTTCACTGACGGATTGAAGGGCAATGAGGTTTGGTTTCGAATAAATGTCAAACAAATATAAACATGAGCAGTGAAGCACTCAGCACTCCGATTACTCTTCCTGGTATCCAGTGGGTGTACTTGCAATGTCCTCAATTCCGTTCGATCCCATGTCAGCATGTCTTCCAAGCGTCACAATGAAGCCGGGGCAGGAAGCCTTGCAGAGCTGCATGGACACGGCACCCTGCAACTCTAAGCCTGACAGAAACGCGCCGAAGCCGCAAATACCTCGGATGATGAAATTATATTAATGAATTCTTGTGAGCCACTTGACTTCCAAATGTTGAAACATCGATGGTTTTGTACTAAGGTTGTGGCTTTCCAATGTGGAATACCTGTGGACTAATCATGAAATGAAATGCTGATGGACCACGTTGATGAGACACGAGAATATTTGAAAACTCATCAACAAATAAGATGCTTCTGAGCAGCCCACAGCTTTGGTGTGACCGGAATCCGAAGGCATAGAATGCTTCTGTGCCTTCGGATTCTGGTCACACCAGAGCATCTCCACTGCCTGTGAAATCTTGTGCTCTCTTTGTGTGCAAAGGCCTGCTACCTATCCCAAGCGGAACATCCGGAACATGAACCAAACTTCCGGCACCGAACCACCCCCCTAGCCTGTGAGGTGGCTTTGCCGCTCGACATGGCCCAAGTTCAACGAAGAGATAGTTGGAATAATCATCTAAGACACAACATCCAGGCAGTTACTTCTGCCCTCTAATAGAAGCCATATAGACCCAAAGTGCCAAACGGTCACTTACAAGATCAATCATGCATAAGTGACCTCGTTTCAAAATCTTTGAGTGACCTCTTTGCCTGGCTGATCACATGCTTTCTGCGTGTCACTGCGTGTTACTTGCGTGTCACTGAGATGGACCCTGAAAAGGTCATTTAAGGATTGGCTGTCTGCGTGTCACCTGCGTGTCACTGGTAAGCCACTTTTTGGCTCGTTTCCTTAACTGACCTCTTTCTAAATGCCACTTAGCAGAAAACACAAACAATGTCACAAGGGATCGTCTGGATGTTTATCTTATCATGAGGTGACGTCTCACAAATGCTAGGATCCAAACAAGTCAAACAAATGGCACATGGATAGTCTGTGACAATGATGTAAAAACCCACGGAAAGGGATAGTCTTGAGTGTCAGATTTTTTCATTGATTCGTTGATTCGCTCTTTCATTCATGCATTCATTCCTTTCATTTCATTTCATGTCGTTTCATTTCGTTTCATTTAGTTTCATTCATTTCATTCATTTCATTTCGTTTCATTTCCTTTCATTTCATTTCGTTGCATTTCCTTTCATTTCATTTCGTTGCATTTCCTTTCATTTCATTTCGTTGCATTTCCTTTCATTTCATTTCGTTGCATTTCCTTTCATTTCATTTCGTTTCATTTCGTTTCATTTCATTTCGTTTCATTCATTTCGTTTCATTTCATTTCGCTTCATTTCATTTCATTTCGATTCATTTCATTTCATTTCGATTCATTTCGTTTCATTTCGTTTCATTCATTTCATTTCATTCATTTCATTTCGTTTCATTTCGTTTCATTTCATTCATTTCATTTCATTCATTATTTCATTTTGTTTTGTTTCATTTCCTTTCATTTCATTTCGTTTCATTTCGTTTCATTTCAACTCATTTCGTTTCATTTCATTTCGCTTCATTTCATTTCATTTCGATTCATTTCATTTCATTTCATTTCGATTCATTTCATTTCATTTGTTTTGTTGCATTTCCTTTCATTTCGTTTCATTCATTTCATTTCATTTCATTTCGTTTCATTTCATTTCATTTCATTCATTTCATTCATTCATTATTTCATTTCATTCATTCATGATTTCATTTAAGTTCATTTCCTTTCATTTCATTCATTCCTTATTTCACTTCATTTCATTTCATTCATTCATTTATTCATTCATTCATTCATTCTGAGCGTTCCAAGCGTGCCAAGCGTGCCGAGCGTGGGTGTTGGCGCGCTTGGCGCGCCTGGCCGAGTGTGCCGAGTGTGCCGAGTGTGCCGAGTGTGCCGAGTGTGCCGAGTGTGCCGAGTGTGCCGAGTGTGCCGAGTGTGCCGAGTGTGCCGGCGCACTTGCTGCATCTAAAAACCCAGGTTCTTGGCGAGGTCAAGTGTGCCGAGTGTGCCGAGTGTGCCGAGTGTGCTGGCGCACTTGCTACGTCTAAAAACCCGGGTTCTTGGAGAGGTCAAGTGTGCCGAGTGTGCCGAGTGTGCCGGCGCACTTGCTGCATCTAAAAACCCAGGTTCTTGGCGAGGTCAAGTGTGCCGAGTGTGCCGAGTGTGCCGAGTGTGCCGAGTGTGCCGAGTGTGCTGGCGCACTTGCTACGT
>CAMXCT020000098.1:32500-47500 GCA_947184155.2 Cladocopium goreaui
TGTTATCTCTCATGTGGCCAAATGGCTCCGCACCCGCCGCTTTGGCGAGCCTACTTTTCGACCCTCCGGAGCCACAAATCATGGGATAAACACGGTGTTTCGCGACTTTCCTACCTTTTCGCGCACCTGCATCTTCTTTGCTCTGACTCTTTCTCTTCTCTGATCTTCTCTCTTCTGCTCTTCTCTCTTCTACTCTTCTCTTCTCTACTCTTCTCTTCTCTCTGACTCTGCCCATCTCTGCTTTTCATCTGTCCATACTGTCGGAAGTTTGACTTCTAAACTTCCTTCGACAACTACAACTACATAAGACTACACTACACTACCCTACCTCACATTGCATTGCATTGCATTACGTTACATTACAATAATACACCCATTACACCACCACAAATGCAACTGCAACTACACTACACTAATTACACCACACCACAACTACAACTCCACTACACTACACCTACAACTACAGCTGCACCACACCACACTACATCCAGCAGTTATGGGTGAGGTGACCGACCAGGTGACCAATTCGACCATTGCAGCCACTCCCAAAAAACACAGCTCCAACCACCTTTCGGTCCATCAGTGGATTCGCCCTGCCATCCGTGATTCACAACAACCAATCTCTCCCATAGGTTTCCTATTCTTGAAAGTTCCGCCACCGCCTTGTGCGGTACTACTGGGATTGTATTATATTATATTATATTAAATTATATTATATTATATTATATTATTTTATTTTATATTATATTATATTATTTTATTTTATATTATATTATTTTATATTATATTATATTATATTATATCATATTATATATTATATATATCAAATTATATTACATTATATTTTTTCATATTAAATTTTATGATATTCCCCAACAGCGTAAACTAATGGGGTCTTCATCCCAGAATAGCTCCGGTGTGCACTGGTGCACGCGCCGGGTCAAGTTCAACGAGGTTCCGGAGAAGGTTCCAGAGGTTCCGGAGAAGGTCTGGGACGCTTTGGTGCAGAGCCAGGTGAAGTTCAACAGGGCTCCGGAGAAGGTTCCGGAGAAGGTTCCGGATAAGGTTCCGGGAGAGCCAGGTGAGGTTCAACAGGGTTCCAGAGAAGGTTCCGGAGAAGGCCTGGGAGGCTTTGGTGCAGAGCCAGGTGAAGTTCAACAGGGCTCCGGAGAAGGTTCCGGACAAGGTTCCGGGAGGCTTTGGTGCAGAGCCAGGTGAAGTTCAACAGGGTTCCAGAGAAGGTTCCGGAGAAGGTTCCGGAGAAGGCCTGGGAGGCTTTGGTGCAGAGTCAGGTCAGGTTCAACAGGGTTCGGGAGAAAGTTCTGGACAAGGTCTTGGGAGGCTTTGGTGCAGAGCCAGGTCAGGTTCACGGGTTCCGGACAAGGTTCCGGCCTGCAGAGCCAGGTCAGATTCAACACAGTGTCGGAGAAGAGGTTCAACAGGATTCCGGAGAAGGTTCCGGAGAAGGTTCCGGAGAAGGCCTGGGAGGCTTTGGTGCAGAGCCAGGTCAGGTTCAATACGGTTTCGGAGAAAGGTCTGGAGAAGGTCTGGGAGGCTTTGGTGCAGAGTCAGGTCAAGTTCAACAGGGTTCCGGAGAAAGTTCCGGACAAGGTCTGCGAGGCTTTGGTGCAGAGCCAGGTCAGGTTCAACGGGTTCCGGAGAAGGTTGCAGAGAAGGTCCCGGAGATGGTTTTGGGAATCTTTGGGCCAGGTCAGGTTTAACAGGTTCAACAGGATTTCCAGCGCTTGGCCTCGCAGCACGCTTCAGAAAGATTTGTAAAAATAAAACGCTGCGGCTGTTGGGGATACCACCGAAGCTTAAATTATATTATTTTCTATTTTATTTTATCATTATGAAATATCATATTATTTTATTCCTTTCCTATGCTATTACTTATTTAACTATCTATCTATCTATCTATCTATCTATCTATCTATCTATCTATCTATCTATCTATCTAATCTATCTATCTATCTATCTATCAATCTATCTATCTATCTAATCTAATCTGATTTGATCTAATCTAATCTAATCTAATCTATCTATCTATCTATCTATCTTATCTATCTTATCTATCTTATCTATCTTATCTATCTTATCTATCTTATCTATCTTATCTATCTTATCTATCTTATCTATCTTATCTATCTTATCTATCTTATCTTATCTATCTATCTATCTATCTATCTATCTATCTATCTATCTATCTCTATATCTATATATATATATATGAAAAAAAACTCATCATTATACGTATGTATATGTATACGTGTGTGTGTGTGTCCTGTTTCTCCCAAGTTTCTACCATCCATATCATCCGCGCCTTGCCATCTGCCACCAGCTCCTCGACAGCTTCAGCACGTTTTTGCCAGGAGGAATCTGCCAGCTGGCGCACCAAACGCAGGACCCGCGGCTCCTCTGCCATGTCGGCAAGGAACTTCGGAGGAAAATCTCTGGAGAGAAATATGGAGAAACTGTGGGTACAATAAGAAAATAAGCTGCAAAATATTGGAATAAGATGGAATGTGAATCACACTGCTATCTGGAGCTGACTTTTTTAGGAGGGAATGATTGGGATATCATGGGGGTGCAAGCAAGAACTTGGGTTTTAATCTATCTTGACTCCAACAATAACGAATTGGGGCTTAATGGGGCTTTATTTATGGGAATATAGTGGGGGTAGGATTGTATAACTAAGCAACAAGTGAGGATTCTGGACAAATGACCGAAGGAAGTTTAGAAGTCAAACTTCCGACAATTTGGACAAATGAAAAGCAGAGATGGGAAGAGTCAGAGAAGAGAAAAGAAGAGAAGAAGAAAGAAGATCACAAAGGGAAAGAGTGAGAAGAAAGAAGACCCAGGTGCGCGAAAAGGTAGGAAAGTCGCGAAACACAGCGTTTATCCCATGATTTGTGGCTCCGGAGGGTCGAAAAGTAGGCTCGCTAAAGCGGCGGGTGCGGAGCCATCTGGCCACATGAGAGATGAAAAATTGCACGCCGTTGTGGCGCGAAGCACATTTGCAAGTGAAAAGGCTAAAAACATTTCACGTTCGGAACACTTCTGGAAGTTGAGCTGTCAAAAAAGTGCACGCCGTTGTGGCGCGAAGCATATTTGGAAGTCAAAATGTACAAAACACACCATGTTCGGACCACTTTTCGAAGTTGAGATGTCGAAAAGGTGCACGCCGTTGTGGCGCAAAGCACATTTCGAAGTCAAAGTGCAAAATCTTTGCATTTTCCGTGGCAGGCGCAGTACAAGAGACATGTTCATCAAAGCTGTTAGGATGTCCGGGCGTTGATTTCCTGAGAGGGGTTCCATTTTGGAGCCTCAGATCTTCAGGTTTGCTGAGATGATTTTTCTGTGACAGGTGCAGCACTTCGTATGACCTGGCATCACTTTTTCGTGGCAGGCGCGGTACTTTGGACAGCTGGAGTGGAAAAATTGCAAAACGCATTGGTACGAGGCCGTCAGCTCTGCACTCAACTTTCCATTTTTGAAGGACATCTCGCAGAATTGTTTCGTTTTGATGTTGTCACCGTCGAAAATGAGGACGTCTCGCAGAATTGCTTCGTTTTTGACGTTGTCAAGTTCAAAAATCAAAGACGTCTCGCAGAATTGCTGCGTTTTTGATGTTGTCAAGTTCAAAAACTGAGGAGAGTCGCAAAATAGCTTCGTTTTCAAGCTTGCAGATAGACAGACAGATAGACAAACAGACAAATAGATAGATCGATAGATAGATAGATGGATAGATAGATAGAAAGATAGAAAGATAGAAAGATACAACTACAACTACAACTGCCACTACATGACATTACACTACACTACACTACACTTCACTACACTGCACTACACTACACTACATTACGCTACAGTTACACTGCATTACACTGCAACTACCACTACACTACACTACACTGCACTAATTACACTGCACTACATCACAACTACAACTACACTACCTTACACTAGACTATGCTACGCTATACCACACTACACTACATTTCGCAACACTACACGACATTACGCTGCACTACACTACACTAATTACACTACATTACAGTTACCGCTTCACTACGCTATACTACACTACAACTACAGCTACAACTGCAACTACAACTATAACCATTACACCACACTACATCCAACAGTTGTGGTGAGGTGACCACTGCAACCATTGCAACCATTCCAAAAAACACAGCTCCAACCACCTTTCGGTCCATCAGTGGATTCGCTCTGCCATCCGTGATTCACAACAACCAATCTCTCCTATAGGTTTCCTATTTTTGAAACTTCCGCCACCGCCTTGTGCGGTACTACTGGTATCATCATTCACGAACTTCAAAGTAAGGCCGCTAAATTGGGGGTCGATTCCTGTTATCAGCCATCAATCCAGCGACATCACAGTGAGGTCACACTCAATTTGTTCATTTATATATCAACGGGTTTCAACCGCAAATTGCCCCGAAAAGAAAGCAACAAATACATGTTATACATATTGGGAGATCTGGGTCCAAGAATGACGGAAACAAGGTTTTAACATGCTTCACCACTGCAGCCACTGCATCAACTGTCGTCCAAGCCAACGAAATTGCTTCAGGTAACTCCTGTTTTAGGGAACTAAACTGGAAAGGTCACTCCAGCCACAGCACAAGCGCGTGAAACGTCCTCGTCTGCAGCACGATTCATCATATGCACAGATCATATCAAATTAAGATCTAGGTGAATCCTACGACTTTTCGTGTTTGTGGCCCGACGACACTCAGTTTCAACTGCGTCAGACATCTGAGCCGACAAAATATGCTTAAAGGCTGATCATCCATTGCCAGCATCACATATTTCCCGTATGTTTCCCTTGGATTTTTGCGAACCCTGGAGCCCTGCTGAAAGATCTGAAAGCCTTTCAGACTGACATAGATTGATGGCAACCTTCAGGTCTCATTTCTGCACTGAGCCATCCAATTTCCGAGAGTCCATTTTGAGCCAAACATGAAAGAAAGAGATAAGAAAGCACCAGGTGCAGAAAGCAATAGAAAGCATCATTCCTCAACAGTCCTCATCACAGGACTCCTAGGTGGTTAACCACCCTGTAGGAAAAGCCGCTGGGCATTTTCGACAGAGCCACTACGGTTTGCCCTGCAGCGAGGCCGGCGCTTTGGCGCGTGGCCAAAGGCACGGGTTCAGTCGCCCTCACTTGCTACGGGGGTGTTCTGGAAAGCTCCAGAATGCCATTGGTCAACCATGATTTCAGAAGGTTTTAGACATAATTCAGATCCAACAACCCTGCAGATAGCAGTCTTTTCAGATACTGCCTATCGGTGGGGGTTCCCACCAAACTGGAAAGGCAAAGCACCATCAAAATTTAGTAGCAACTGATAAAAAATCAAAATTAATTTTAAAGCTTTTGGGTTCGGCATAGTTCTTTGAATGCACCCTTCTAAATTTACATCGTTTGCCCTCGAAAGGCCACATAGCCCGCATCCTTGACTGTCTGAGAGCTCTTTCAGAAAGCCCCCAGGTCTCACCCCCAAACCAATCAGTTTGAAGGGTTCGAACTGAGGGTATACCATGGTATACCATGTGGGTTGCTGACCACCCTCTAGCCCAGTAGCGCCCCATGTCTTATCATCGAGCCATACGGTACCCATTACTAGCCAGCTCTCTGGCTGTGAAAATCGTCTGCGAAAACGAATCCAACTGCCCCTCTGCACCCCATGATTGCAAGAACTGGAAAGCTCAAAAGCACAACTCGGTACGGATGAAAATTGAAAAACGATCCCATTCAGCTTTGGAGGGCCCACTTTTGACAATCCAAATCCATTCCAAACAAACTTTCCCAGAAATCATTGTCGCTCCAAGAGGGCAGAAGATTCCCAACGTTGCACATTCTGACCCATGTCTGGAGTGCATCTGTACACTTGGCACTGCGCAGCTGAGCGCGAAGCTAATGTCTTTACCCAATACGTTTCATTTGGTCCTTGTTTTTGGGCTGAACAACTAGCCAGTTCCGAGGGCCGCGCAAAGCTACCATGGCTGCTACAGGCATGATGCCTGCCACGAAGGTAACTTTTTGCAGGCTATAACAAGGCCCTTTCCAAAAGGGTGGCAGTTGCGCGTCATGCTCCACAGATTGGGTCCTGGGCTACACAGACTCAAGGTGCCACTAAGGCAGGAAAGGATGTGAAACTGTGAATCTCAAACAGCAAGATCCACATGCCTGCCTCCAGAATCACAACGGAAGATTCATTGGATACTGCTTGGGAAATGTTGCACAAATGACAACATCACAACGTGACCTCTCAAAATGTCAGTTTTTGATACATTATTTACAATCATCAGCATATTTTCTTGGGATGTCAAATGATCCTAAATGTATAGACATATTCTCCGGAAATCCCCTCTTACCCTCTTACCCCTCCATTCACAAAGGTATGATATCAAAAGGTTGACCACCCAAAATGGATAGTTTCCTGAAAATGACAACTTTTTGTGGTTCCATTGGTACCGCATTCGGCCCGACATTGATAGCCCTTTGAGATCATTTGACGCCTTTCGCCAGTTCATCCTTCCACATCTTCTCGGCTGCGGCATGCAGTTCCTCAGCGAGTTCTTGGGAGAATCCATCTTGAATTGTTTCAGCCCGCTCTGCGCGGAGTTCTGCATAACTCGTTTCCTGAGAAGCAGCTACTAGTAGGCCATGGACAGAAATGTCTTTTGAGATCTTTTGCACCAAGCCCGCATGATAAGACCAACCCAGGGTTGGGTGCACATTCTTGCGCCAACTAATCTCACACGCAAACAATTCTCCACTGCTGTGGCTCAGCAGAACAGGTACATGGGCCGGTACCTGGCAGGTACCAGCTGCGCATTGCACAGCCTCCTCTGCCGCTCGGGTCATTCGGTGGATGCTTGTGGCCACTTCACTGCAGGACAGCCCAGCCTCTAGAGAAATCTTCTTCAGTTCATGGGACTGGAGCAAATTTGCTGGGCTCAACTTCTGGCCTTCACAGTCATTGGCCGTGCAACCAAAAAGGTCCTGAAAACCCTGGGTAGCATATCGGATGACTCCCTTGGCCTTTGAGTCACAAATGACGTAGCTGGGGAGGTCAAACAACGCATTGGATTGTGAGCCTCCTGGACGATGCCGATGGTGACTGCGTATGGCACTGGTATGAGTTCGTTTCACAGCTAGGCGTAGCATGTTTTTTCAAGGTCTTCTTGTTGTGGTTCTGCTTGATTCGAATCGAAGCCAGACTTGTTCGGGCAAGGCTCGTGTTTCGACCTAGTCCGCAAAAAGCCCTGACTCAAGCAAGGGCTGAGAAAGTAAGATTCTTCTGTGCGCCGGTCTTCGGTCTCACACTTCTGGGATGAATCAAGCCAACCAAAAATCTATACCAAAAATCTATACCACAGCTCTATGATGAGCTTGAACCAAGCAATCACGGCCAAGTTTCACAACATGTCCCGCGGCGCACATCCACAAATCCACACATCTCCGCGCATCCGGGTAGCAAAGACCCAACAGAAAAAACACGAAGCATGAACATGTCATTTATGTACACACTGGGCAAGGATATGATTTTTTATCTACCCATATACATATATATATATATATACCTATGTGTATGTGTGTGTGTTTCTCTCTCTCCATCACCATCTTAGTACATGCATGGCTATGTATATACATATGTGTATATATATATCATATCATATCATATCACATCATATCACATCATATCATTTTTTATTATATCATTTTTTAATATATTAAATTGTATTATAATATAAGGTATTAGATTATATTATACTATATGGTATTATATTATATTATATGGTATTATATTATATTATATTATATTGTATTGTATGGTATTATATTATATTATATGTTATTTTATTATATGGCATTATATGGTATTATATTATATTATATTGTATTATATTATATTATATTTTATTATATTGTATTATATTTTATTTCATTTTATTACAATATATTATATTATGATATATCATATTATTTTATTCCTTTTTTATGTTATTGTTTATTAACTATATGTATATATAAGTTTCCCTATAATTATACATATGTATATGTATACGTGTGTGTGTGTGTGTGAATCATGTTTCTCCCAAGTTCCTACCATCCATATCATCCGCGCCTTGCCATCTGCCACCAGTTCCTCGACAGCTTCAGCACGTTTTTGCCAGGAGGAATCTGCCAGCTGGCGCACCAAACGCAGGACCCGCGGCTCCTCTGCCATGTCGGCAAGGAACTTCGGAGGAAAATCTCTGCAAAGAAATATGGAGAAACTGTGGGTACAATAGGAAAATAAGCTGCAAAATATTGGAATAAGCTGGAATGTGAATCACACTGCTATCTGGAGCTGACTTTTTTAGGAGGGAATGATTGGGATATCATGGGGGTGCAAGCAAGAACTTGGGTTTTAATTTTATCTTGACTCCAACAATAACGGATTGATGGGGACTAATGGGGCTTTATTTATGGGAAAATAGTGGGGGTATAACTAAGCAACAAGTGAAGATTCTGGATAAATGATCGAAGGAAGTTTAGAAGTCAAATTTCCGACAATATGGACAGATGAAAAGCAGAGATGGGAAGAGTCAGAGAAGAGAAGCAGCACTTCGTATGACCTGGCATCACATATTCGTGGCAGGCGCGGTACTTTAGACAGGTAGAATGGAAAAAATCGCAAAACGCATTGGTACGAGGCCGTCAGCTCTGCACTCAACTTTCCATTTTTGAAGGACGTCTCGCAGAATTGTCTCGTTTTGATGTTGTCACCGTCGAAAAATGAGGACGTCTCGCAGAATTGCTCCGTTTTTGACGTTGTCAAGTTCAAAAATTAAGGGCGTCTCGCAGAATTGCTGCGTTTTTGATGTTGTCAAGTTCAAAAACTGAGAGGTGTCGCAAAATAGCTGCGTTTTCAAGCTTGCAGCTAGACAGACAGATAGACAGATAGACAGATAGACAGACAGACAGATCGATAGATAGATAGATAGATCGATAGATAGATAGATAGACAGACAGATAGATGGATAGATAGAAAGATAGAAAGATACAACTACAAATACAACAACAACTGCCACTACATGACATTACACTACACTACACTACACGACACACACTACACTACACTACACCACACTACACTACATTACACTGCAATACACTAATTACACCGCACTACACTACAACTACCACTACACTACACTACACTGCACTAATTACACTGCACTACATCACAACTACAACTACACTACCTTACACTAGACTACACTAAACTATACCACACTACACTACACTACACTACACGACATTACGCTGCACTACACTACACTAATTACACCACACCACGACTACAACTGCAACAGCACTTGCAAATACACTAATTACACCACATTTCAGCTAGAGCTCCACTACACTACACCACACTACAACTACAGCTACAACTGCAACTACAACTATAACCATTACACCACACTACATCCAACAGTTGTGGTGAGGTGACCACTGCAACCATTGCAACCATTCCAAAAAACGCAGCTCCAACCACCTTTCGGTCCATCAGTGGATTCGCTCTGCCATCCGTGATTCACAACAACCAATCTCTCCTATAGGTTTCCTTTTTTTGAAACTTCCGCCACCGCCTTGTGCGGTACTACTGGTATCATCATTCACGAACTTCAAAGTGAGGCCACCAAATGGGGGGTCGATTCCTGTTATCGGCCATCTATCCAGCGACATCACAGTGAGGTCGCACTCAATTTTTTCACTTATCAACGGGTTTCAACTGCAAATTGCCCCGAAAAGAAAGCAACAAATACATTTTATACATATGGGGAGATCTGGGTCCAAGAATGACGGAAACAAGGGTTTAACATGCTTCACCACTGCATCAACTGTCGTCCAAGCCAACGAAATTGTTTCAGGTAACTCCAGCTTTAGGGAACTAAGCTGGAAAGGACACTCCAGCCACAGCACAAGCACGTGAAACGTCCTCGTCTGCAGCATGATCCATCATATGCACAGATCATATCAAATTAAGATCTGAATGAATCCTACGACTCTTCGTGTTTGTGGCCCGACACTCAGTTTCAACTCCGTCAGACATCTGAGCCAACAAAATATGCTTAAAGGCTGATCACCCATTGCCAGCATCACATATTTCCCGTATGTTTCCCTTGGATTTTTGCGAACCCTGGAGCCCTGCTGAAAGATCTGAAAGCTTTTCAGACTGACATGGATTGATGGCAACCTTCAGGTCTCATTTCTGCACTGAGCCATCCAATTTCCGAGAGTCCACTTTGAGCCAAACATGAAAGAAAGAGATAAGAAAGCACCAGGTGCAGAAAGCAATAGAAAGCATCATTCCTCAACAGTCCTCATCACAGGACTCCTAGGTTGTTAACCACCCTGTAGAAAAAGCCGCTGGGCATTTTCGACAGAGCCACTACGGTTTGCCCTGCAGCGAGGCCCGCGCTTTGGCGCGTGGCGCAAGGCACGGGTTCAGTCGCCCTCACTTGCTACGGGGGTGTTCTGGAAAGCTCCAGAATGCCATTGGTCAACCATGATTTCAGAAGGTTTTAGACATAATTCACCAACAACCCTGCAGATAGCAGTCTTTTCAGATACTGCCCATCGGTGGGGGTTCCCACCAAACTGGAAAGGCAAAGCACCATCAGCAACTGATAAAAAAACAAAAGTTAGTTTCGCAGCTTTTGGGTTCGTCATAGTTCTGCGAATGCATCCCTCTAAATTTACACAATTTGCCCTAGAAAGGCCACATAGACCGCATCCTTGGCTGTCTGAGAGCTCTTTCAGAAAGCCCCCAGGCCTGGGTATGGCACAAGATTTCACCCACAAACTAATCAATTTGAAGGGTTCAAACTGAGGGTATAACATGGTATACCAATGTTGTGGGTCGCTGACCACCCTCTAGCGCCCCATGTTTTGTCATCGAGCCATACGGTACCCATTACTAGCCAGCTCTCTGGCTGTGAAAATCGTCTGCAAAAACGAATCCAACTGCCCCTCTGCACCCCATGATTGCAAGAACTGGAAAGCTCAAAAGCACAACTCGGTACGGATGAAAATTGAAAAACGATCCCATTCAGCTTTGGAGGGCCCACTTTTGACCATCCAAATCCATTCCAAACAAACTTTCCAAGAAATCATTGTCGCTCCAAGAGGGCAGAAGATTCCCAACGTTGCACATTTTGACCCATGTCTGGAGTGCATCTGTACACTTGGCACTGCGCAGCTGAGCGCGAAGCTAATGTCTTTACCCAATACGTTTCATTTGGTCCTTGTTTTTGGGTTGAACAACTAGCCAGTTCCGAGGGTCGCGCACAGCTACCATGGCTGCTACAGGCATGATTGCCTGCCTGCCACGAAGGTAACTTTTTGCAGGCTATAACAAGGCCGTTTCCAAAAGGGTGGCGGTTGCGCGTCATGCTCCACAGATTGGGTCCTGGGCTACACAGACTCAAGGTGCCACTCAGGAAAGGATGTGAAACTGTGAATCTCAAACAGCAAAATCCACATGCCTGCCTCCAGAATCACAACGGAAGATTCATTGGATACTACTTGGGAAGTGTTGCACAAATGACAACATCACAACGTGACCTCTCAAAATGTCAGTTACTGATACATTATTTACCAGTAGTACCGCACAAGGCGGTGGCAGAAGTTTCAAAAATAGGAAACCTATAGGAGGGGTTGGTTGATGTGAATCACGGATGGCAGAGCGAAGCCACTGATGGACCGACAGGTGGTTGAGGTCTCCTCTCTTTCTCTCTTTTTTCTCTCTTTCTCTGACTACCTACCTACCTACCGATCTATCTCTGTATCTATTTATCTATCTACCTACCGATCCATCTGTCTATCTGTCTATCTATCTATCTATCTATCTGTCTGTCTATCTATCTATCTATCTATCTATCTATCTATCTAACCATCTATCTATCTATCTATCTATCTATCTATCTATCGATCTATCTAACCATCTATCTATCTATCTGTCTATCTATCTATCCATCCATCCATCCATCCATCTCTCTCTATCTATCTATCTATCTATCTATCTATCTACCTATCTATCTATCTATCTCTCTCTCTCTATCTATCTATCTATCCATCCATCCATCCATCCATCTATCTCTCTATCTATCTATCTATCTATCTATCTATCTATCTATCTATCTATCTATTTATCTCTCTATCTCTCTCTCTTTCTATCTATCTCTCTATCTCGCTATCTATCTATCCCATCTTTCTATCTAACTATGTATCTATCTATCTACCTATCTATCTTTATTTCTTTCCATCTGTCCATCTATCTATCTTTCTATCTATCTATCTTTCTATCTATCTATCTAATCGATCGATCTATCTCTCTCTCTCTATCTATCTATTTATCTATCGATCTATCTATCTTTCTATCTGTCCATCTATCTATCTATCTATCTATCTATCTGTCTATCGATCGATCGATCTATTCATCTATCTATCTCTCTCTGTCTGTCTGTCTGTCTATCTATCTATCTGTCTATCTGCAAGCTTGAAAGCGAAGCAAGTCTGCGAGACTTCCTCATTTTTCGACGTTGACAACATCAAAAACGAAACAAGTCTACGAGATGTCTGCAGTTTTGGAACTTGACAACATCCACGACGAATCAATTCTGCGAGACTTCTTCAATTTTTGAACTTGACAACATCAAAAACAAAGCAATTCTTCGAGACTTCCTTCAAAAATGGAAAGTTAAGTGCAGCGCTGACAGCCTCGTACCAATGCGTTTTGCGATGTTTCCACTCCACCTGTCGAAAGTACTGCGCCTGCCACGAATAAGTGATGCCAGGTCATACGAAGTGCCGCACCTGTCACGCAAAATCATCTTAGCAAACCTACAGATCTGATGCTCCAAAATGCAACCCCTCTCAGGAAATCAGCGAGGGACCTCCTAACAGCTCTGATGAACATGTCTCTTGTACAACTTGTACTGCGCTTGCCACGGAAAATGCATCTTTGCCTCACGCGTTGCTCACTTTTGACAATGTCCACAATCCCTTGCGCCTGCCACGCAAAAACTACATCTGAAGCTTCAAAACTGGTCCGAGCATGTAATGCTTTTAACATTTTGACCTGGAAATGTGCTTCGCGCCACACGGCGTGCACTTTTTCGACATGTCAACTTCCAAAAGTGCTCCGACCCTCGTGTGTTTTGTACATTTTGACTTCGAAATGTGCTTCGCGCCACAACGGCGTGCACTTTTTCGACATCGCAATTTCCAAAAGTGGTCTGAACGCGAAGTGTTTTTAGCTTTTTCTCTTGCAAATGTGCTTCGCGCCACAACGACGTGCAATTTTTCATCTCTCATCTGGCCAGCTGACTCCGCACCCGCCGCTTTAGCGAGCCTACTTTTTGACTGTCCGGAGCCACAAATCATTGGAAAAACACAGTGTTTTGCGACTTTTCGCGCATCTGCATCTTCTTTCTTCTGACTCTTTCTCTTCTCTGATCTGCTCTCTTCTACTCTTCTCTTCTCTCTGCCTCTTCCCATCTCTGCTTTTCATCTGTCCATATTGAGGGAAGTTTGACTTCTGACTTCCTGCGACAATCGTCAGCATATTTTCTTGAGATGTGAAATGATCCTAATTGTATAGACATATTCACCGGAAATCCCCTCTTACCCTCCGACCCCTCTATTCGCAAAGGTATGATATCAAAAGGTTGAACACCCAAAATGGATAGTTTCCGGAAAATGACAATTTTTTGTGGTTCCATTGGTACCGCATTTGGCCCGACATTGATAGCCCTTTGAGAGCAAGGCTGGAAAACCTTCCGTCACCTCGTCCACCTGATCAGTTTTGGAAGAGTAATAGGTTCCCAAACCCACATCGCCCAACAGCAAATACATGCAAAAAATGTTGAGCATATGTGTGTATGTATGCGTGTGTGCGCGTGTGTATGTATGTATGTATGCATGCATGCATGCATGCATGCATGCATGTATGTATGTATGTATGCATGGATGTATGTATGTATGTATGTATGTATGTATGTATGCATGTATATAAGTATGAATGAATGAATGAATGAATGAATGAATGAATGAATGTATGAATGAATGAATGAATGAATGACTGAATGAATGAATGACTGAATGAATGAATGAATGAACGAATGAATGAATGAATGAAGGAACGAATGAATAAATGAATGAACGAACGAATGAAAGAATGAACGAATTACTAAATGTATGTGTGTATGCGTGTGTGCGTGTATGTGTGTATGTGTGTATGCGTGTATGTGTGTGTGTGTATGTATGTATGTATGTATGTATGTATGTGCGTGTATGCATGCATGCATGTATGTATGCATGTATGTAGGTATGTATGTGGGTATGTGTGTGTGTATGTGTGTACGCATGCATGCATGCATGCATGCATGCATGCATGCATGTATGTATGTATGTGTATGTGTATGTGTGCATGTGCATGTGCATTTGCATATGTATATGCGCGTCTATAAATGTAAACAGCTAAATAAGTGTATATATATGTATATTATATATATATATGTGGGTGTGTGTGTGTGCGTGTGTGTGAATGTGTGTTCTTATATGCATGCTTGACATCATGCTGTTTACAGAATATGGACGAACTCACCATATGCAAATGTAATCAAATGTAGGTACATCACATCTTCCCAGGAACTCCACCCATGTTCGCCTTCTTCTCCCCAGCCACACGGCAGCCACAGCCAACGCAAAGCGCAGCCAGGAGATGAAACCTCGCCCCGCAGCCCTTGCCCCTCTGAAGATATCATATGTATGTACAATGTACATATATACATATATACATATATATATATATAATTATCAAATTATGTTGTCTTATGCTACTATATAAATATGATGTTATATTATTTTACATGTCATTATGTTATGTTATGTTGTTTTATTTTATGCTATGCCAT